>CM061131.1:59396249-59621248 GCA_030789695.1 Scilla litardierei
TTTAACTGACTAACTCTTTAATTATTTTGACACCAGTTACTGTTCCTTCTTAGTCGGTCTAAGTTCATCTTTCGACCGACTAGATGTAAAACTAGTCGGTTAAGTTTTGTACTCAGACCGACTAACTCTTAGTTCAGGTTTTCGACTGGAGCTACTGTTTACACTTAGTCGGTCTGCGTTGGTCAACCGACCGACTGGTTCTCAAACTAGTCGGTCAACAGTTGTTCTTTGACCGACTAAGCAGTGCAGGAAACCCTAGTTTTGCCCTAGCCGCCACCAAACTCTATAAATACCCCTCCAAACGTTTTCTTCTTCTTCCTCACGACCTAAAACCCTAGTTACTTCCCCATTGAGCCCCCTACTACCCCCAAACCCTTATTCCTTCATCCCAAGCCAAAAATCCATCATCCAAACCCTCCCTTAACACATTCTACTTCTCATCTTCCTCAAATCTCCATCAAATCCCCAAAATCCACATCAAAACCCATTTCTCCAGATTTTCCCCATCCTTTCCAGATCTGAACCCTAGGTTCCCCGGAGTGTTTCTTCCGTCGCCGTGGATGCTCGACATCATTCTTCCGTTTCCGATACGGTAATGATCGATCTCTCAATGTTTTCATAACCCGTTGTGTTTTGTGAAACCCTAATGAAATGAATGTTGCTTTGATGTTTGATTCCCCATAACAACGACTTCCCCGTAGATTAGCGTCCGTGGGACGAACCCTCGTTGATCGTCATCCTCGGTGCTAGGCAAGTGAAACTTGCCACTTAGGGTTTAGGCCATGTTTTAGGCCATTTGCTTGTTGTAGGCGTAAAAGAGACTAGGCGATGAAATGATACTCGCCTAGGCGCAAATTTAGGACTAGCTTGACAACGAAGCTAGATCCGACATTCATCATGTTGCACAACTACCATGCCATGTTTAATTTCAATTACCGGTACGCAAATTAATTGTCATGTCATTGCATTCTTTAAATGTTCCCGTGATTGCGTAGCACATGCTACAATACTTGTACTTCCTGGCTCGTGACCAGAAGCGAGCATAATGAGTTGCTAACCCCAACGCTCGATATTGAAACGTGAACTAGGAAAACAAGCTCCCGTGCAGGGCAACCCTGGCTCATTTACTGGGCTCATGTACATGGACCCTGGCTTGTTTACGTGTGGGATTGGGTAAGAGTTAAGTGGTCATTCAACTGGGAGTCTGCCTGATCAGCAACTGCAGTTGTAAGGCGTAAACTCTGGGTTCTGGGGTAGTGTTAAGCGGCCAATCAGCGTGAATGCCAAACCATTCAGCTGTAAGGCGTAAACATCTACAAACAACTTGAAACGTGACTAGTGAAATGATTGAGATTGTTAGTAGCTTGGCTACTCTTGACTTGTCTCGATAATTGTTCCCTTGTACTTATTGTTTCACCATGTCTTGCTTGTGCACTCATGTTATAACTGCCATGTCATGCATACTATAACTGCTAGGTTGCTAGTTGCTTTCCTTTTGTTTCCTTGCCCAAGTCTTTTAGACTTGCTGACATGTGCCCCTTTACTCTTTTGGGTGACACATGTTAGACTCCGAGCCTGAGTACATTGTTGAGGACGAGGTGTTTGCTGACGCCGAGCCCGAGCCTGTGTTTGGCGAGGAGTACGTGGACACTGGGGACCAGTCCTAGTGTCTTCGTTGTGATTTCCCTTTTTGTTTAGACTGCTGTTTTGTTGTCGGTGCGTAGCACCTATACTTTGTTACGTTATTCCTCTTGTTGGCCTTGTTCTGGGCCTTAGACTCTTTCTTTTAGCCTGGTTGCTTTTCTGGATGTTGAACTTAAATTTTAATGTTGGACAATTATGAGATATGAGATTTTATTTTTGTCTCTCCTTGTGTTATTATTGTTGTTCCGTTTATGGTTACAGGGACCTGCTTATGTTTTATTGACGCTTATCAGGTTTGGGGCTTCACAGCTCCACTCTCATGCGAACCTTTTCATGTCTCGCCTCCATTTTAGGGAAGCGGGGTGTGACAGGTTTTGTTGGTGGCCCATGCAGGTCCCCCCTCTTCTGTAACTGCGATTATCGGAATAACGATAATAATATTAGAGTGTCCAATAAGCTGAGTACGACGTCCGAGTCATAAGCTATGAGTCTAATCTGCTTCGTTTTCTGTGTCATTAGATGGTAGGAAGGCGATTCACCCGTGGTGGAGGTAGTGGTGCGCCCCCTCATGATGAGGAGCCTGAGCGGGAACCCACCAATGGAGAGATGATGCGGATGATGATCCAGATGATGCAAGTGCAGCAGGGCGTGCTCCTGCAAGTCCAGAATGCTCCACTTGCTCGAGCTGCCCGGGCACTTCCGGATGCCCCTCGCTCCGAGCCAGGAGCAAAGCAATTTTGGGAGCTGGGTCCCGCATATTTTGATGGGTCTGAGGGTCCTCTGGCTGCCGATGAGTGGATTCGGAACATTTAGGATAACTTGAAGATGGCCAAGATCACCCCGGCTGGATGGGTTGATTTGGCGAAGAGGCAACTTAAGGATAATGCTCAGAACTGGTGGGATGCGGAAGAGAAGATGTTGGTGGAGCCGATAGCTTGGGCTGCCTTTAAGTCCAGGTTTGATGAAGAGTTCTTTCCGAAGGCTGCTAAGAAGGAGATGCTGCAGCGTTTCATTGATCTGAAGCAAGGGAGCTTGACGGTGGATCAGTACCACCAAGAGTTCACTAGGCTGAGTCGGTTCGCACCGAAGATGGTGCAGGATGCGGATGAGAGGGCTCAGAGGTTCCTGCAGGTACTTGCTTTGGAGCTCCAGAGTTTTGTGTCTTCCTCTGATCTGGACTCTTATCAGAAGGTTCTGGTCGCTGCGAGGAGGCAGGAGCTGAACCTGAGTCAGAGGAGAGGACATGTTTCCGGTGCTGGGAAGAGGCCTATGGAGCAGGCCAGGGCGGTGGTTAGGCCTGGTTTCAAGCCTAATCAGCCAGCTCAGTTTAAGAGGCCAGGAGGGCCTATTCTGAAGACTTGCCATTTCTGCGGCAAGCCTGGCCACATCAAGGATCAGTGTAGGAAGTTTCTGGGCCAGTGTTTGGTTTGTGGTGATGCTTCTCATGTCACGAAGGATTGTCGGCATGCGAATCCGCTGCGGAGGGCACCTGTTGCAGCATAGCCGTTGCAGCAGCGAGCGTCTGTTCCTGCTGGACGTGGAGCAGCCCTTGTTCCACAGAGGCAGGCTTTTCAGCAGGCTATTCCGCCGAGGAGGCAGGCTTTTCTGATGACCGCTGTGGAGAGCGAGGCTGTGGATGAGGTTATCGCAGGTAATCCTCAATCTAGCTGTTACTTTCCTAGCTGGTTTTGATTGTTAGATTGTGTTGTTTGCTTGAGCATGATTGTTGCTAGACTAGGGTTTGATTGTTAATTGCTTGTTAGGTGTGGTCTTGGTGTGCACATTTCCTGCACGAGTCCTCTTTGACTCTGGAGCATCGATGTGCATTATTTCTCGGAGCTTCGTGGAGAAGTTGTCGACGTCCCCTCTTCCCAAGAGTTGGAATATCGTTACAGGGAATGGCGTGGTCTCGGTGCATCTTGGTTGCAATTCTTGCTCGTTGGTGGTCTGTGGACATGAGCTTTACGCTGATTTCATTGTCCACAACATCATCAACTACGATGCGGTCCTTGGGATGGATTGGCTTGCGAGCTTCTATGCTACGATCAACTGTCGGAGGAAGAAGGTGGTGTTCGAGATTCCAGGAAATCCAGTATTTGAGTTCATGTCACGGTCACTTTCCAACCGTACATATTTTAGCGTGTAGCCGTGTTTCGTGTGCGTTTTGTGAATTTGATTTTAATACTATTTTCCGTAGCTCAAACGCGTGACCGGACCCAGTATTCATAATCCTCTCAGAGGCGCGATCGTCCTGATATTTTTTCCTTGAAATTTTGGCATCGAGCGACCAACCTGCAATAATAACTTCTTTTTAATAAAACGTTTTTTTATTTAAACATTTGAATTCACATTTCTGTGCGTTCTCTAAAAGAAAACTTAGTTCCTTTTATAAAATTGGTTGTAAGTGCTGTGTTTTTTATAAAAGCCTAAACTAATAAATTATATCCTAGGATTTTATGCTGCTAGTTCAAGGGAGAGAAAGAAATAGAATCAATATTTCCCATTTGTTAGCCCATCTCCACACGTTTTCCCCTCTCTCCTCCACGTGATGGCACTTTGTACCCTATTTCCTTATAAAATAATACCCTAGCCCTAGGGCCCTCTATTTATTTGAAAACCTAGGGTTATACTCATTTTTCTCACAGCAACCAAAACATAGCCGCCTCCCGTCATTTCTTTCATCGCATTTTCCCCCAGCGCCGCATAAACTTTTCCGTTCACGCAACTTGAAGTTCCAGCGCCGTACCTTAGTTCCCTCTCCGACTTCGCTCTTCCCCATCTCTCACGACGTACCCCAGCTCATCGGCGGACCCCTCTCCGGCCAACCCCAACGACCCCACCGCCGGATTTCGATTTCCACGGCGCCCAGGCGCGCAGTAGTTGTCCGCAGTGGCGCGCACTGCAGCAGCATTCCCATGTCGCGCTGATCTCCGTCTAGCTCGTCGGACCTCCCTCCGAGCTTCCCTCCGGCGATAGCGGCGCACCGACGTCTCTCTCCTTCTCTGCACCTTAGAACAGCAGTTTTTAAGGTTAGCCTTGTTTTTAATAATTGGATAATCTTATTTGGTTATAAACTGGGCTTATTAACTATTATTTAGTTTTAGTATTAGTTTCCCATATAAATTATGTGTTGATTGTTGTTATCAATATTGTTAGTGACTTTACAAATCCATCGAGTATGATAAAAAAACACACCATAAATTTCAAGGTGAAATCATGATATTAAGATTTTTTTAGTTAGATGTGTTGGTTGCAGATGTGAGGGTTTCTATAGGGAACTTTTGATGTTTGTAGATCATCAGGTAGGTAGATGATATGCCTAGGATACTGTGCATATGAACCCAACTTGAGTTATCTCCTCCGTTATCACTTATTGCATGCAAAGGGTTTATTTCTTTATTTACTGTTGGATCTTAGTTGAAGGTTGTTGATGCTGAGTAGACTTCCTGTTAGGGTTTTATTAAATGGGTTTTATAAGCTGTTGGTGTTAATGGAATAGGAAATGCAAGTTAGTAATTGGTGATTGCTTACTACAAGCTTTGCTATTAAACTTACAAGTCAATTCATATATATAACTAGGTGTGGGTGTTTAACAGTAAATGTTTGTTTAACAATATGTATACGCATTAGATACTCATAACAATTATAGGTGTTGACCAAGATGATATAGGTTAAATTGTTAAAAGTATTACATCTTAACTAATAAACTAGATTCCTAATGGTTCATGTAAGAAGCTAGATTTAAATGATTAAAACAGTGCCTTTTATTAATAAGATGATAGTTGCTAAAACCAGTTAGTTTTCTTTTAACTGATATAGAAATCCGATAACGCAGAAAACATATGCACTTTCTGTACGGACTCGTCGACACCAAGAACTTCAGGATCAGGCAAGTGAAACTTGCCAACCCTTCTTTAGGCCATGTTTTTAGGCCAATTCTTTGTTCTAGCGTGAAAGAGACTAGATCGTGAAATGATAGCGATCTAGGCGCAACTTTGAGATCTAGCTTGACAACGAAGCTAGATCTGTCACCTTGCCATATCATTCATGCATTGATATCTGTCATGTTTAAATTCCTTAACTGTACGCACGTGAATTGTCATCTGCCATGCATTGCATCTTACATGTCATCCTAGTTGAACTTGCATCGTAGCACACGCTACACTACTTGTACAAAATCCATGTTTCCGTGTTACCGGCTAGGCACCCGTTATGCGGGCATAACCCTACGCCATCCGTGTTAAAAACACTTCCTGGCTCGTGATCCAGAAGCGAGCATTCCGTGTTCGGGGGTAATGCCCTGGCTCGACACACGTGGAGGGGTAGGGATAAACGGTCACTTGAGCGTAAGAGTTGGCCCGTACAGCCACTCTAGCCAAAGGGCGGAATCTCTGTGCACGACGTGATTACAATTCCTGTACTTGTCTTTTACTTGTTTACTTTCCATGTCATGTTATTTGCCATGCTATATCCATGTCATACTTAACTGATGTTGTTTTATTGCATAAATACCATGTCGTACTTTACTTTAGAACTGCTAGGTTGCTTTACTTTTATAGTTTCCTTGCACAAGTCTCGTAGACTTGCTGACATGTGCCCATTCTCTTTGGGTGACGCATGTTAGTTGCTGAGCCAGTGTTTGCAGTTGAGGGTGACGAGTTCATGGAGTTCGTGCCGATCCCGTTGTTGATGTTGAGTACGAGGCTACCGGTGACCATTCTTAGTGACCCCTGCTGAGCTTCCGTTTGTTTAGGTTTTTGTTAAGTTGTTGGTGTGTGGCACCTGTACTATGTTTTTTATGTACCTTGTACTTTTGTTTGTCCATGCTGGGGCCCTTAGTTTCTTTTCTCTGTAAGCATGGTGGCTTTTTCTGTGATGTTGGAAATTTAATTTAATGGATATTCTGAGATTCTTTTTGTCTCATTTCCTTGTTTATTATCTTTGTTTCGTGTCGCAATTGCAAGGACCTGTCATTTAATGTTTATTGACGCTTATCGGACTTGCGGCTTTGCAGCTTCAAGTCTGAGCGGACCTTCTCACGCTTCGCCTCCACATTTTTGGGAAGCGGGGCGTGACAGGTTTTGTTGGTGGCCCATGCAGGTCCCATCTTGCAACTGCGAATTATCGGAACAACGATAATAACTATGGACTGTCCATTAAATAAATTGCAACATCCGAGTTATAGCCTTGAGTCTAGTCGTTTCCTATGTCACTAGGTGGTAGGAACACTTAGTTAGACGTCCGTTCTTGCCAGTTAGAGACCCTTGATTGTTAGTTAGACTCCCTGCCAGGATTTGATTGGTCGTCATAGGAGTTACCTTAGTGGTTCCTGTCTAGCTTTGACCATGATAGACTTCTAGAATTCTTTGGTCGTTCGCTTGAGTTCATTGATTTCGGACCAAGCTGAACGCGTTTCATTGCTGTCTAGCCCTTAGAGAGTCTTAGCGCTTAGTTCCCTAACCTTTAGTTTGTTGACCATAGGAGTTTTCGTAGGTTTTCCTGAGTCTTATCCTAGGCGTATGTATGTTTTGGTCATCCTATCATTTCCCTTGCCTCGATTCACGAGATCGCCTCATGACGATCGTCGTCAAATTTTCGAACCTCTCCATTACGAATCTTGAATCTTCTGAAAGGTATCTTTCGATTTCCCTCATTGAAAGTTTTCGCTAAGTCTAAATTTTATTTTAAACTCTCTACGTATATATTTAAAATTCTTCACTTTTTGATTGAGTCAAAATCCCTGATAGATTTTGAAGTCTATTGGTTGTAATTATAATTACTGTCTCGTAACCAATTTTTAATCTATATTTTTCGCATTTCGGTTAAAGATTTTATTACTATTTGAAAATTCGATATACCATTTTTTTTTCTTTCTAAACTACGAGCTTCATCTTAATCGCTTAGCATACATATTATAAAATATCTTTTCCAAGCTAAATAGAATTTCAATCATTTTTATATATATCAGTTCTAGGATTCGAGGTACTCGTACTTTAAGATTTTTGTGTAAATCAGTTTCTCTATGGCAAATCCTGGTTCCTCTAAAGGTAGTTTCCATATTGATTATTTTAAATTTTTCCTAGCTTAAAGACTTTGAAAGTGTTTAACATGAGCTTAAATTCTTCAGTTAATTTAATTTCATTCCTTGAGTTTCAAGATTTTTACCGAAATTATATTAAAGGTACTGCCGTAAAATATTTCATAAAACTACGTCCTTAATGTTCGTGTGAATGATTTACTTCCCTCCTGAAAACTCTATATAAGCCAATAAACCATTTTCTCTTATTAAGTCTATTCGACTCAAATTTGTTTCGAACAACTTATTTTACTGACTCTTAAATATTTTCCTAGGCGAAGGAGAACTCCAACTTTTTCAAATATGACCGTTTTATACTTTTAGTGTTTTTGACTTATACCATTTATATCCTATTTCCGGTAACTTATGAGGGCAATATCTACATCCCCCTTTTCTCTACCCAAACATTCACATTTGAGCCACTATTTCGCCTAACCAAGTTGTCTCCTTGTACTCGCCCTATCTGAACTCGTGCTTATCGATCCTTCCCCGTCATGCTTTCGACCCCGGTCCCCCTCTATTGCCTAGGCTTTAGTGTTCGTCAATGACTGTGTCAACCTTAGTTAGTTAGTAGGCCCTTGGACCTTTGTGATGTTGTCGCGGTGCATGTACCTAAGTTGAGTATGTAGGCTTGAGTGAGTGTACCCCCTATAGTATAATAATGTTTGCCTATTGTGTGATATATACATACTCAGAGTTATTCATGATGTTATGAAATTGTATGTGTGTTAATATTTATAGATATGTGCGAGGATAGCTATACCACTCTAGGGGCGTCTGTATGTATAAGGAATCTGTATTGGAATATCTAATATGGTGTATGTAGTTAGAGATACTTATAATGGTTGAAATAATTTGGTTGGTCAAACTATGTGTATGTTAGGTGTAATAATAATAGGTGTACGTATAGTTAAGTAAGTAGGCCTGTTATATGAACTGTATGTTAGTATGTGTGAGTGTGTGCTCATACGTAGTTATGTGTTGTGCTCAGACGTAATTAGTTATGTATTTACCGAATGAGTATATATGTGATATACATATGGTAGTGGGATTATAAATTGTTTGGTATTGTTTGCCTCTACGGGATGTTGTATGTGCGCGTGTATGCCTCGAGGTATACACGATTTTTTTTGAATGTCGTAACTATGTATGTATAAGTAGATGTGTTGGAGTACTAGTTATAAGTAGAAGGATATGGTGTGAAAATATATGTTACATGTGTGTGACTATACGATGAATGCGTATGTATAGGGAGGGTATTATAATTATACGTGTGCCGATGTCTGTATTATTAATATGGCATGTAAAGTGATTTAATTATGTGAATATGACCTGACTAAATATAGTGATTGATATTATAGTATGTAAGTGGTTATATTGGTAGATGTATATATATTAGGGTGTGGTATTGGTATAAGTATAACTATCGTGTTACGTATATAAAGTTTTTCTGATATGTGTTTTGAGTCTCACTCAAGGTCGAGTGGGTATACTCTAAGTAAATTGTTATGTATGTCGGTGGTTGCATGTAGTGATGTTGATGTATATACAGTGATAGGAGTGTTTGTGCCTGGTTGTGTTACGCACATGATTGTGGGTCGTTATACCAGTATATAGTTATAGGTGTTGGACTTGTGGTATAGTTATTACTAAGGACTTGTCTGGGTGAACATATGTGAGCTAGCTAAACAAGGTGTGTAGTTGTGCCGGATATATAATGGTATGATCGGTATATGTGAAAGAAATATTAGCGTGTATGGGTGTGCACCATGCACGGGTAAGTGTGTGCTTAGTTATAAGTATTGAAGACTATGATATGTATGGCGTGTCGTGGGTATAATTATAGGGCCGTACGTGATGTGAAGATATGGTGAAATAAATTCATACATTTGAACGACTATATATACTATGAAATTATAGTAGTGGTGCGTGTATATTAGATATAGTAAGACTTGTTTGAGTATTGGTATGGTGCGACTATGTGTGTCGATGTGTTTGGTGTTGAATGTATGCTAAGAAATATTAGGGAGTATTATACTCTTGGATGCTCGATGCATAGGTAGCTATCTATACATAGAGCGATGGTTGTAATTGCTAATGTGAGACTAATCCTATATGAGTATCTGAACTATTGTTTGTACTAGGTAAGTAGTAGCTATATAATGAATGTATATATATATGATTGAAATACGTGTAGTAGTATGAATGACTATGATAGGTATACGAGTAAAATGTGCATGAAAGAATACATGTTAGTAGTGATAATGTTTGACTATCTAGTGCATATCTATATAAGCACTTGCAATGACTACCTCTGGTTTAAATTATGACGTGAAATGATTTGGGGTAGTTACTAGAGCGACTAGATATGTTAGGAAGTCCGAGGACGGACTTCATTCATAAGGTGGGTAGGATGTCACGGTCATTTTCCAACCGTACATATTTTATCGTGTAGCCGTGTTTCGTGTGTGTTTTGTGAATTTGATTTTAATACTATTTTCCGTAGCTCAGACGCGTGACCGGACCCAGTATTCATAATCCTCTCAGAGGCGCGATCGTCCTGATATTTTTTCCTTGAAATTTTGGCATCGAGCGACCAACCTGCAATAATAACTTCTTTTTAATAAAACGTTTTTTTATTTAAACATTTGAATTCACATTTCTGTGCGTTCTCTAAAAGAAAACTTAGTTCCTTTTATAAAATTGGTTGTAAGTGCTGTGTTTTTTATAAAAGCCTAAACTAATAAATTATATCCTAGGATTTTATGCTGCTAGTTCAAGGGAGAGAAAGAAATAGAATCAATATTTCCCATTTGTTAGCCCATCTCCACACGTTTTCCCCTCTCTCCTCCACGTGATGGCACTTTGTACCCTATTTCCTTATAAAATAATACCCTAGCCCTAGGGCCCTCTATTTATTTGAAAACCTAGGGTTATACTCATTTTTCTCACAGCAACCAAAACATAGCCGCCTCCCGTCATTTCTTTCATCGCATTTTCCCCCAGCGCCGCATAAACTTTTCCGTTCACGCAACTTGAAGTTCCAGCGCCGTACCTTAGTTCCCTCTCCGACTTCGCTCTTCCCCATCTCTCACGACGTACCCCAGCTCATCGGCGGACCCCTCTCCGGCCAACCCCAACGAGCCCACCGCCGGATTTCGATTTCCACGGCGCCCAGGCGCGCAGTAGTTGTCCGCAGTGGCGCGCACTGCAGCAGCATTCCCATGTCGCGCTGATCTCCGTCTAGCTCGTCGGACCTCCCTCCGAGCTTCCCTCCGGCGATAGCGGCGCACAGACGTCTCTCTCCTTCTCTGCACCTTAGAACAGCAGTTTTTAAGGTTAGCCTTGTTTTTAATAATTGGATAATCTTATTTGGTTATAAACTGGGCTTATTAACTATTATTTAGTTTTAGTATTAGTTTCCCATATAAATTATGTGTTGATTGTTGTTATCAATATTGTTAGTGACTTTACAAATCCATCGAGTATGATAAAAAAACACACCATAAATTTCAAGGTGAAATCATGATATTAAGATTTTTTTAGTTAGATGTGTTGGTTGCAGATGTGAGGGTTTCTATAGGGAACTTTTGATGTTTGTAGATCATCAGGTAGGTAGATGATATGCCTAGGATACTGTGCATATGAACCCAACTTGAGTTATCTCCTCCGTTATCACTTATTGCATGCAAAGGGTTTATTTCTTTATTTACTGTTGGATCTTAGTTGAAGGTTGTTGATGCTGAGTAGACTTCCTGTTAGGGTTTTATTAAATGGGTTTTATAAGCTGTTGGTGTTAATGGAATAGGAAATGCAAGTTAGTAATTGGTGATTGCTTACTACAAGCTTTGCTATTAAACTTACAAGTCAATTCATATATATAACTAGGTGTGGGTGTTTAACAGTAAATGTTTGTTTAACAATATGTATACGCATTAGATACTCATAACAATTATAGGTGTTGACCAAGATGATATAGGTTAAATTGTTAAAAGTATTACATCTTAACCAATAAACTAGATTCCTAATGGTTCATGTAAGAAGCTAGATTTAAATGATTAAAACAGTGCCTTTTATTAATAAGATGATAGTTGCTAAAACCAGTTAGTTTTCTTTTAACTGATATAGAAATCCGATAACGCAGAAAACATATGCACTTTCTGTACGGACTCGTCGACACCAAGAACTTCAGGATCAGGCAAGTGAAACTTGCCAACCCTTCTTTAGGCCATGTTTTTAGGCCAATTCTTTGTTCTAGCGTGAAAGAGACTAGATCGTGAAATGATAGCGATCTAGGCGCAACTTTGAGATCTAGCTTGACAACGAAGCTAGATCTGTCACCTTGCCATATCATTCATGCATTGATATCTGTCATGTTTAAATTCCTTAACTGTACGCACGTGAATTGTCATCTGCCATGCATTGCATCTTACATGTCATCCTAGTTGAACTTGCATCGTAGCACACGCTACACTACTTGTACAAAATCCATGTTTCCGTGTTACCGGCTAGGCACCCGTTATGCGGGCATAACCCTATGCCATCCGTGTTAAAAACACTTCCTGGCTCGTGATCCAGAAGCGAGCATTCCGTGTTCGGGGGTAATGCCCTGGCTCGACACACGTGGAGGGGTAGGGATAAACGGTCACTTGAGCGTAAGAGTTGGCCCGTACAGCCACTCTAGCCAAAGGGCGGAATCTCTGTGCACGACGTGATTACAATTCCTGTACTTGTCTTTTACTTGTTTACTTTCCATGTCATGTTATTTGCCATGCTATATCCATGTCATACTTAACTGATGTTGTTTTATTGCATAAATACCATGTCGTACTTTACTTTAGAACTGCTAGGTTGCTTTACTTTTATAGTTTCCTTGCACAAGTCTCGTAGACTTGCTGACATGTGCACATTCTCTTTGGGTGACGCATGTTAGTTGCTGAGCCAGTGTTTGCAGTTGAGGGTGACGAGTTCATGGAGTTCGTGCCGATCCCGTTGTTGATGTGAGTACGAGGCTACCGGTGACCATTCTTAGTGACCCCTGTTGAGCTTCCGTTTGTTTAGGTTTTTGTTAAGTTGTTGGTGCGTGGCACCTGTACTATGTTTTTTATGTACCTTGTACTTTTGTTTGTCCATGCTGGGGCCCTTAGTTTCTTTTCTCTGTAAGCATGGTGGCTTTTTCTGTGATGTTGGAAATTTAATTTAATGGATATTCTGAGATTCTTTTTGTCTCATTTCCTTGTTTATTATCTTTGTTTCGTGTCGCAATTGCAAGGACCTGTCATTTAATGTTTATTGACGCTTATCGGACTTGCGGCTTTGTAGCTTCAAGTCTGAGCGGACCTTCTCACGCTTCGCCTCCACATTTTTGGGAAGCGGGGCGTGACAGTTCAGCCGTGGTAGCAGTTCGCTTGGTCCTGTCAGATTTCGGGCCAGACCGGTGGAGTTTGTGGCTATGCAGATGGAGTTGGAGAGGCCAGTTGTGGTGCTTGATTTCGATGACGTCTTCCCCGAGGAGATGTCTGGTTTGCCATCTGATCAAGCTTTAGAATTTTCTATTGATCTTGTTCCGGGGGCGCAGCCGATTTCGAAGGCGCCGTATTGTATGGCACCCGCTGAGTTGGAGGAATTGAGGAAGCAGCTGGATGAGCTTTTGCAGAAGGGTTATATCAATCCTAGTGTGTCTCCGTGGGGAGCGCCGGTGTTGTTGGTGAAGAAGAAGGATGGTTCGCGTCGCATGTGCGTGGACTATCGGGAGCTGAATGCGGTGACCATCAAGAATAAATACCCGTTGCCTCGCATCGATGATATTTTTGATCAGCTTGGAGGTTCGAGGGTATTTTCTAAATTGGATTTGAGGATTGGTTACCATCAGTTGAAGGTGAAGAAGGATGATGTTCCGAAGACAACGTTCAGGACGAAGTATGGACACTACGAGTTTGTGGTTATGCCTTTCGGTGTAACTAACGCACCCGCAGTTTTCATGAATCTGATGAATCTGATTTTCTATGACTTTTTGGATAAGTTTGTCGTTATCTTTATTGACGACATTCTGATCTATTCGAAGTCGGAGGAAGAGCATGCCTCGCACTTGAGGACGGTGTTGGGGATTCTGAGGAAGCATCGGTTGTATGCTAAATTTTCGAAGTGCGAGTTTTGGCTGGATAGAGTTTCTTTTCTCGGGCATGTGGTGACTGGAGATGGTATTTCAGTGGATCCCGAGAAGATTAGGGCCATCAGAGAGTGGCATGTTCCGTCGTCAGCGTCTGAGATCCGGAGTTTCCTTGGACTTGCTGGTTATTATCGGCGTTTCATTAAGGACTTTTCTCGTATTGCTGAGCCGATGACCAGGTTGACGCGGAAGGAGGTACCTTTTGTTTGGTTAGGTGATTGTGAGAATGCTTTTGGTGTTCTGAGGGAGAGGTTGTCGACTGCCCCTATTCTTGTTGTGCCTGATCGCAGCGGTGGATTTAAGATCTTTTGCGATGCTTCTGGTAAGGGTCTCGGTTGTGTGTTGCATCAGCACGGACATGTAGTGGTGTATGCTTCTCGTCAGCTCAAGGTTCATGAGAAGAATTACCCGACGCATGATTTGGAGTTGGCTGTTGTTGTGTTTGCGCTCAAGATTTGGAGGCACTTCCTACTGAGTGAGAAAGTGAAGATTTTCACCGATCACAAAAGCTTGAAGTATATTTTTTACTCAGAAGGAGATCAACATGCGACAGCGTCGATGGTTGGAGCTCATGGCGGATTATGAGATTGATTTGCAGTATCACCCTGGTAAGGTGAATGTGGTTCATGATGCGCTGAGTAGGCTTCCAGCGGTGATGATTTTGACCTCGCAGTGGAGATTGCAGCAGGAATTTTGCGAGTCTGGTGTGGAGATTGTTCTTCCCGGGGAGGCTTCTTCGTTGATGTACATGCAGGTACAGTCGACGATCGTGGATCGGATTAAGGCTGGCCAGGCCGAGGATCCGAAGCTGGTGAAGATTCGGGAGCAGGTTGAAGCCGGTCTGCGGACTGACTTTTTGATTCGTGAGGATGGCTCGCTGAGGTTTGGAGCCAGGTTGTGTGTGCCAGCTGGGGATATTAGAGAGGAGTTGATGGTGGAGGCACACAGTTCGTCGTATTCTGTGCATCCTGGTGGCACCAAGATGTACCAGGATCTTCGTCTGAACTATTGGTGGCACGGCATGAAGAGGAGTGTGACTCGGAGTGTGGCCAAGTGTTTGATTTGCCAGCAAGTGAAGGCGGAGCATCAGCGTGCGGCCGGGTTGCTACAACCGCTTCCGATTCCGGAGTGGAAATGGCAACACATCACTATGGATTTTGTGACTGGACTACCTCGGAGTCCGAAGCAGAATGACGCGATTTGGGTGATCGTAGATTGATTGACCAAATCCGCGCAGTTTATTCTGTTCCGAGTGGGACAGTCCACTGAGGCGCTAGCGAGGAGATATATGGAGGTAAATTCTTTTACTCTCCGTTTTTATTTCCTTTTCCTAGTTTGGATAGTGATGTAACGTGAATCGTGCAAGAGGTTGTGCAACTTCACGGGGTCCCCGTGAGTATCGTGTCGGACAGAGACACGAGGTTCACATCTCAGTTCTGGCAGAGTTTGCAGAAGAGTTTGGGTACGCGTCTGAGTTTCAGCACGGCGTACCATCCGCAGACGGATGGCCAGTCCGAGAGGACGATTCAGATCTTGGAGGACATGCTGAGGGCGTGCATGTTGGATTTCAAGGATTCGTGGGAGGACCATCTACACTGGTGGAGTTTTCTTACAACAATAGCTTCCAGGCGAGTATTGGCATGGCGCCTTTCGCCGCTTTGTATGGGAGGAAATGTCGATCGCCATTGAGTTGGGATGACGTTGGTGATAGGGAGCTGTTGGGACCTGAGATGATTGTGGAGGCTGTGGAGGTCGTCAGGAACATTCGGGAGAGGTTGAGGATTGCTCAGGACCGTTTTAAGCATTGGGCGGATGCTAAAAGTCGTCCTTTGGAATTTCAGCCTGGAGATCATGTGTTTCTGAAGATTTCCCCGAATCGTGGTGTGATTCGTTTTGGGAAGCGATGGAAGTTGAGCCCGCGATACATTGGACCGTTTGATATTCTAGAGAAAGTTGGCGAGGTAGCTTATCGTTTAGCCTTGCCGCCATCTTTGGAGGGAGTTCACAATGTTTTCCATGTGTCGTAGCTTCGTCGATACATTAGCGATCCATCTCATGTTGTGGATTTTTCGGAGATTACAGTTCGCCCCGATATGACGTATGACCAGCAGCCAGTGCAGATTCTGGACAGGCGTCAGAAGTCACTTCGGAACAAGGTTGTCAATCTTGTGAGGGTGATGTGGCGACACGGCACACCCGGAGAGTCTACTTGGGAGAATGAGGATGAGATGCGAGAGCGTTTCCCACTTTTGTTCCCGGACACGTGAGTGTTGGGAAATTCCGAGAACGGAATTTTTCTTAAGTTGGGGAGGATGTAACGACTGGTTTTCATGTATCTGGATTTATTATATTATATTATATGCATTGAAGGATTTTCTCTTTATACGTGGTTATCGTCTCCGTAACTTTCATTTTCGATCGTTTCGTCTTGTTTTCTCATTTCTTCCTTAAGATCGTCGATTTCGGAGTAAGTCATTCGTGACGGGCTTCGTATCGGTCATATCTTATTGTTAGATCAAGCTTAGGAGTCTTAGGAATCGATCCCGGAGCTTTGCGCTCCATTTCGGAACTTTTGGTGCACGTTAGCCGGTGTAAGAAGGGGAACCGACTGACTAGATGACGATTTAGTCGGTCAGCAAGCCTTCATGGACCGACTAGTGGGCTTTCTAAATTATTCAGGAGTTAATGTTTATCGTTAGTCGGTCTAAGAAAGTTGATTGACCGACTAGGTTGCAAACTAGTCGGTCAGCAATGCTTCTTTAACCGACTAACTCTTTAATTATTTTGACACCAGTTACTGTTCCTTCTTAGTCGGTCTAAGTTCATCTTTCGACCGACTAGATGTAAAACTAGTCGGTTAAGTTTTGTACTCAGACCGACTAACTCTTAGTTCAGGTTTTCGACTGGAGCTACTGTTTACACTTAGTCGGTCTGCGTTGGTCAACCGACCGACTGGTTCTCAAACTAGTCGGTCAACAGTTGTTCTTTGACCGACTAAGCAGTGCAGGAAACCCTAGTTTTGCCCTAGCCGCCACCAAACTTTATAAATACCCCTCCAAACGTTTTCTTCTTCTTCCTCACGACCTAAAACCCTAGTTACTTTCCCATTGAGCCCCCTACTACCCCCAAACCCTTATTCCTTCATCCCAAGCCCAAAATCCATCATCCAAACCCTCCCTTAACACATTCTACCTCTCATCTTCCTCAAATCTCCATCAAATCCCCAAAATCCACATCAAACCCCATTTCTCCAGATTTTCCCCATCCTTTCCAGATCTGAACCCTAGGTTCCCCGGAGCGTTTCTTCCGTCGCCGTGGATGCTCGGCATCATTCTTCCGTTTTCGATACGGTAATGATCGATCTCTCAATGTTTTCATAACCCGTTGTGTTTTGTGAAACCCTAATGAAATGAATGTTGCTTTGATGTTTGATTCCCCATAACAGCGACTTCCCCGTAGATTAGCGTCCGTGGGACGAACCCTCGTTGATCGTCATCCTCGGTGCTAGGCAAGTGAAACTTGCCACTTAGGGTTTAGGCCATGTTTTAGGCCATTTGCTTGTTGTAGGCGTAAAAGAGACTAGGCGATGAAATGATACTCGCCTAGGCGCAAATTTAGGACTAGCTTGACAACGAAGCTAGATCCGACATTCATCATGTTGCACAACTACCATGCCATGTTTAATTTCAATTACCGGTACGCAAATTAATTGTCATGTCATTGCATTCTTTAAATGTTCCCGTGATTGCGTAGCACATGCTACAATACTTGTACTTCCTGGCTCGTGACCAGAAGCGAGCATAATGAGTTGCTAACCCCAACGCTCGATATTGAAACGTGAACTAGGAAAACAAGCTCCCGTGCGGGGCAACCCCTGGCTCATTTACTGGGCTCATGTACAGAGACCCTGGCTTGTTTACGTGTGGGATGGGGTAAGAGTTAAGCGGTCATTCAACTGGGAGTCTGCCTGATCAGCAACTGCAGTTGTAAGGCGTAAACTCTGGGTTCTGGGGTAGTGTTAAGCGGCCAATCAGCGTGAATGCCAAACCATTCAGCTGTAAGGTGTAAACATCTACAAACAACTTGAAACGTGACTAGTGAAATGATTGAGATTGTTAGTAGCTTGGCTACTCTTGACTTGTCTCGATAATTGTTCCCTTGTACTTATTGTTTCACCATGTCTTGCTTGTGCACTCATGTTATAACTGCCATGTCATGCATACTATAACTGCTAGGTTGCTAGTTGCTTTCCTTTTGTTTCCTTGCCCAAGTCTTTTAGACTTGCTGACATGTGCCCCTTTACTCTTTTGGGTGACACATGTTAGACCCCGAGCCTGAGTACATTGTTGAGGACGAGGTGTTTGCTGACGCCGAGCCCGAGCCTGTGTTTGGCGAGGAGTACGTGGACACTGGGGACCAGTCCTAGTGTCTTCGTTGTGCTTTTCCTTTTTGTTTAGACTGCTGTTTTGTTGTTGGTGCGTAGCACCTATACTTTGTTACGTTATTCCTCTTGTTGGCCTTGTTCTGGGCCTTAGACTCTTTCTTTTAGCCCGGTGGCTTTTCTGGATGTTGAACTTAAATTTTAATGTTGGACAATTATGAGATATGAGATTTTATTTCTGTCTCTCCTTGTGTTATTATTGTTGTTCCGTTTGTGGTTACAGGGACCTGCTTATGTTTTATTGACGCTTATCGGGTTTGGGGCTTCGTGCGGACCTTTTCACGTCTCGCCTCCATTTTAGGGAATCGGGGCGTGACACAACTTATCCACAAATCTCCACCTTTGCGATATTTGAACCTTCTGTCAAACGAACGACCCTCACTTGCCTTGGTAAAGCAATGAATGGTGTTCCCCCTTATTTTGTTTCGAAGAACCAAATGCTTTTCCAGAGCTACGACTATCTCCTCCTGATACTAGCTGACTCTCTTGAGTCCAAATGGCTCCACCGAGCCTCAATGCCCCTCTCCTGGGGCCGACCTCAACTTCTTTGAGGAATCACATTGAGCAAATCCAAACAATGCTTGAACTTGACCCCCAATACAACCTTCGTTAGCATGTCCACCAGGTTATCATTTGTTCCGATCTTCAGCAAGTTGATGTCCTCTTCTTCTTCTCCCACATAGTCCCTGACAAAAGTGTAATCAAACGTCGATATGTTTTGTACGAGTATGGAAGATCTGATTCTTAGTCAAGTGCACTACATTCTGGCTATCACAATGGACATCGTACCTCTCTTGGTACTCCCAGATCATCCATCATATCCATCAACCATATCGTTTCCATCACTGCTTCAGTCAATACCATATACTCTACCTCAGTTGTAGACAAGGCCACCATAGACTAAAGGATACTCCACCAACATATTGGAGCATCAAACAGGGTGAAGACATAGCATGTGATCGATCGTCCCCCATCCAAGTCGCCTGTATAATCAGAATCGACATACCTGACAGTGTGTGGACCATGAACACTTTGGATGTATGTCAGTCTGACGTCAACTATGCCATTGATGTAACGCAGGATCCATTGCACTGCTCGCTAGTTCTTTCTTCCCGGGTTGTGTATATATCTACTAACCATGTTAACTGCATGCGATAGATCCAGTCAAGTACATACCATTGCATACATCAAGGCCCCTTGTAACGGTCACGTATCGACCGTACGTATTTTAACGCATAGCCGTGTTTCGTGTGTGTTTTGTGTATTTGTTTTTAAAACTGCTTTTCGAAGCTCAGACCGCGATCGATCTCCGTTTTCGTAACCCTCTCGGAGGCGCGATCGCCCCGGTATTTTTTAATATAATTTTTGGACATCATCGGACCAACCTGCTTAATTCATTACAAATTCACATAATGAAATTCTAATATTCCAATCTGATAGGCCTATGCGTTTGTAAACATCCTGCATAGCACTATTGTTATAAAAAACATTTTTTAATTAAATGGTTGAAATTTCGTGACTGTGTTTTTTTAACAAACTTAATATTATAATTATATTAAAACCTTAACATTAGTTTCTAATAGTCCAAGTGCTGTAGAGTTTCAAAGGAAGATCAAATTTATTTTAACTAACTTTATTAACAAAATCAAAACAAATTGATTTTTCCCCATATATCCTGCCCTATCCTAACCTCTCTCACATTCTCCACCTGTCACCCACGTCCGACGCCCCCTCTACCCACGTGATCCTCTTCTCCCTTCAAAAACAAAACCCAGGCTCTTCCTCAAAACTATTATCGTTCTGTGTTTTTTTTCAAAACTCCAAGCGCCTTCCTCCGTTCGAAAAACCCTCAAAGCCCCGATTCGCCTGCACCCCCTCCACGTCTCGCCCAGGCGCAAACACCCCGAGAGCCACACGCTGCAAACCCTGGGCTTCCTCCTACTTCGCCTGCGACACCACCTGAAGCCCACCACCCATTGTTAGTCCTGAAAGGTAAGAACTATGACACTGCTAGAACAAACAGGGAGATAAAAGATTAGAGAGTAGACCGAGGAGCAAATAGAGGAAGAAAAGGGGAAAACTTAGCCAGAGAAGAAGAACTGCGCCGTGGACAAGCCACTGCCTTGAAAACAACTACGGCCCGACCGTGGTGGTAATCGAATGATGTCGGTTGCTCCCCAAGGTTAACGCAGTCACGGCTCAACGCATCCACTCGCGGCCAGCAGCGTGGAGTTTGCACAGAGATCGATACCCAGGAGGAAGAAGGAGGAAATGACGATTTTTCTGTTGTTTGAATTTTCCGAAGTCATAAGAAAAACTCTACACAAAAGAGTTTATAAGGAGGAAAAGAATGGCTGTTGGAATTCTGCCATGAATACCATTAACAACGCAGCCATTAACAGCCATTAAAAGAAAAATAGCTGTTGAGACATTAAATCACAATTTAATGAAAAAATGGCTGTTGGGTAAATTAAAAACGTAATGGGCTTATTGAATTCTAAAAATAAAATGGACTAAAAACACGAGTCAAAACTCGGGCACTCCGCGCGCGCACCCGTGAACCCCCCATGCGCAGGCACGACGCCAGCGCACACACGCTAAGGGTTTCCGGATCCGACGCCCAGATTTTCCATTCGGCTCAACCCGGATTAGGCTCGGCCCCTTGCTTGGGCTCATGTGCACGCGATCTACCCCCAATTTCTAGCCCATTAACAAGTCCAATAGCCCATATGAGAGAAGCTTATTATATACCCACACAAGTGTGTTTGCCTATCCAATGTGGGACTAAAAGAGAGAGAGTGGGAGTGAACAAATGGCCAAAAGAGCCATTAATTCCAACACCCATTTCGTCGCCCAGGCCACCTCCGCACGACCCACGCCAAGAGACCGAACCCGAACCCTCGCCATCGCCGGAGACTACAAACCCCCTCTCGTTGCACCATCAAAGCCCCAGCGCCCAGGATTCCCCTCGCCAACTCTCGACGCCCCGAAACCCAAGAGGCCGCCGTCTACCTCCGATCAGCCACCGCGGAGCCTCCAGCCTGTCCCCTGTTTTCGTCGCCATCTCCCGACGTCGGAGCACCCCAGCAGTGTCGCACGCCCGCCTGCAAGCCAAACACGTGAGTCTTGTTACTTTCAGCATGTCAGCAATATTGGTGTAGTTGTTAGCTTATGTTGTCAAATTATCTTGAGGACAACATTACAGTATTAGTTCGAAATGTAGGTCATAGTAGAAATTAATCACAGATGTTAAAATCTTAGCTTTGCCTGGAGCTAACTGTAGCTTGATGTGTATACATATATAGAACACGATGTTGGTTAATCTTTATAAAATATTGGTTAGTGGAGGTATCAAGG
Organism: Scilla litardierei; assembly: GCA_030789695.1. Taxonomy (NCBI): domain Eukaryota; kingdom Viridiplantae; phylum Streptophyta; class Magnoliopsida; order Asparagales; family Asparagaceae; genus Scilla; species Scilla litardierei. Next base: position 59,417,937 of record CM061131.1, read on the forward strand.
TTAGCCTGTTGATTTTATTACATATTAGCTACGTTGTTTAAACTTTATAAAGTTTTATAATAAGTTAATGGTGTTATGTTAGTATAAATTAGTCCACCACATGAGGTTAATTACTTGTAAAATGATTAATAGTAGTCAGCTAGTTGTTTTTTTAATGCATACTCTAATGAGCAGATCATGTACTAGCCAACATTATAACATCATTTAATTAGTTATGCTAGAATTATTTCTGACTATACTGTGCTTATTAATTATATACTCCAAGTTTCCACATCATGTGTTAAGTTATAAAACTGTGCACTTTTAATCAAACAGATTTATGTGTATGCTATAAGTTAGTAAATAGGTTAGCTTGCTTCACAGTAAGTGTCTATATTAGCTTTTGGTGGCATTAGATATACCTAGTGAATGAGTGACAATATTCGGTATTAATATTTTTAAACCAACGTTCTTTCAAACCTGTGAATCCAATGAATGCATACCAACCCCTTTTTGCAAGCCTTCCCTGAGGTATGTTAAGCCTTAAAGAGCCAAATTCAGGCTGTTAACAAATCGATGCCCTCCAAATCTACATGGCAAACAAGTACATGTAGATGATTGAAGTTAAATATTTATAACACGTCCTAAACTCCACCCGAGGATAGAGGACCTAATTTAAAAAAAAGAGAAGAAGAAGAACTATTATTTAAATTCTGTTGTAGCGAACCTAATTTAGACTTGTGATTTAATCAAAACAGAGAACCAGTCGACCCATAGCGTAACGCTCGTCAAGACGAACCCACGACAACAGACATCACCTGAAACAGGCAAGTGATACTTGCCAGTGTTATTTAGGCCACGTTTAGGCCAATTTTGTGTACTAGCTAAAAGAGACTAGGCGATGAAATGATAGTCGCCTAGACGCCTTATTAGATCTAGCTTGATAATGAAGCTAGATCAGACACCTTTATCATGCTTTCATTCATGCTGCCATGTCACGTTTATTTTCGATTAACAGTACGCAATATTATCTGTATTTTTGCCATGTCATTCATGCATCGAAATGTCATCATGATTGTGTAGCACACGCTACAATAAAATGGTTAACTATTGAGGCTAGGCACCTGCTTTGCGGGCACAACCCTATGCCAATAACACTTCCTGGCTCGTGATCCAAAAGATGGGCGCCAGTCCATATACACGTGGAGGGGTAGGGTTAAACGGTCGCGTGAGCGTAGAAGTGAGCCCGTACAGCCACTTCAGCCAAAAGACGGAAACTCTATGCACAAAGTGATAAATCAGTGAATCGTGAAATGATGTTTTTATAGTTTCGCTACTACGTGCATGTTTGCCTCATCATGTCATTTTAATTACTGCACATTTTATATGCCTTGTCATATCAATATGTAGAACTGCTAGTCGATGTATTTTATTTAAATCTTTGCACAAAAGTTCTCTGCTTCCTTTTGGGAGACTTTTGCCGACATGTGCCCTCTTCTCTTTGGGTGTCACATGTCAGGTTCTGAGTCAGAGGTTGCTACAGAGGGCGAGCAGTTTACAGACGCTGAGTTCGAGGTATCCGTGGAGACCGAGTTCGAGGACACTGGTGACCAGTCCTAGACTCTCTGGGAGTCTCCTTTTAGTCGTTGATTACTTTAGTTGCTATTAGGATTCGATGTGTAGCACCTGACACTCTTAGCTTTTGTTTCGGCCATGCTTTAGGCCTTTTGTTTCAGACTATGTACTTATTTTGTGACTTTCCTCTATGATGTTGGAATGTTGTTGGATGTTGTTGGTGGATAATTCTTTGTCTGCTTTTATTTATCATTGTTGTTGTTTCGTCGCAATGCAAGGACCTGCCATCTTTTTAGTATATGGAAGCTTATGAGACTTGCAGCTTCACAGCTCCAATTCTGAGCGGACCTTCTCACGTCTCCCCTTCCATACTTGGGAAGCGGGGCGTGACAGGTTTTAGTGGTGGCCCATGCAGGTCCTCCTTTTGCATCCGCGACGGAACAAAAATAATGATAAATAACATCCAATAAATTATTCATAACATTTGAGTCATGATTAAGTCTAATCTAAACATTTCATTGTCTTAGATGGCCAGTAGACGCGTTATTCGAGAAGCTAGTAGTGGACCTGGAGCTGGTGGTTGAGCAGGACGGGTTGCGGATGCTGATAGAGAACCCACCACGGTTGAGATGATGAGGATGATGCATCAGATGATGCAGGTTCAGCAGGGCATGCTTCAGAGTGCCCCTCACTTCGAGCCAGGAGCGAAGCAGTTTCGGGCGCTGGGCCCGACTTATTTCACTGGGTCGGAAGGCCCATTAGCTGCGGACGAGTGGATGAAGAATACAGAGGATAACATGCTTCTCTCGAAGGTTAATCCGGCTGGATGGGTTGATTTGGTAAAGAAGCAACTGAAGGATAATGCTCGTAGCTGGTGGGAGTCAGAGGAGCAGATGCTAGAGAAACCGATTTCCTGTGACACTTTCAAGGCGAGATTTGATGAGGAGTATTTCCCTCGAGCTGCGAGGAGGGAGCTGATGCAGCAGTTTATTAGTCTGAAGCAGGGAAATCTGACGGTAGATCAGTACCACTAGGAGTTTACTAGATTGTGTCGCTTTGCACTGAAGATGGTGGAGACCGCTGAAGATCGAGCTCAGAGATTCTTGCAAGGTTTATCTTGGGAGCTGCAGAGTCGGATGTCCTCTTCAGACTTAGACTCTTACCAGAAGTTGCTGATAGCTGCCAAGAGGCAGGAGATGATTGACAATCAGAAGAGGGGACATTATTCAGGTGCAGGGAAGAGGCATATGGAGCAGGCTAGATCTATGGTTAGGCCAGTGATGAGGCCTAATCAGTCCGTACAGTTTAAGAGGCCAGGTGGGCATATTCAGAAGATGTGCAATCATTACGGCAAGACTGGTCACGTGAAGGACCAGTGCAGGAGGCTTCTGGGCCAGTGCTTGATTTGTGGCGATGCATCACATACTTTGAAGGATTGCCCGAGTGCTAAGCAGCCGTGGAAGGTGTTGGATCATGTGGATGGCAAGCAACACTAGAAGGGGGGGTTGAATAGTGTTGATCAAATAATAAAACCTTTTTTTGCTCAATGATATTAACACAAATAAATTCCTTCTAACGTTGCCTAAGAAACCAAGTAGAGTGATCTACGCTTGGTTCTTAATCAACAATATAATTTTAAAGTGCACAACGAAATTTCACAGCGGGTAGTCGACTCCTTATGAGCAGTAGTCGACTCCCAGAGAATATGTTAGAACAAATAAGATTACAAGTATGAATTTCAGCGTATAGAGATAAAATTGATCTTTGCTGTAGATAGAAGATAAATGTAAAGATAATCAAACAAAGATCAACAATCGCAAACAAAAGGATTTTATCCTGGTTCCCCGCAACCCGGGTACGTCCAGTCCCCGACCAATCCGGTACGAGATTTCCACTATCTGCCTTGGTAAATACAAGCACCTAACTTCACTCGTTAGGATTTCCAACGACCTAGCCTTGACCAGGATTTCCGATCACAACACATAGACTTGTCTAGGGTTTTACCCTTGCCTCACAAACCGAGGACTTTCCAACTGGCAACAACTAGACTTGTCTAGTGTTCCAACAATCAACACAATAAGAGATTTGTCCAATACTCTACAATAAGTGATAGAGATTGGTAAATACACCCGATTCTATAGCCAATCAAAAGATAGACAATTTGTGTAGTGGCTTAATAGAATGATAGTCTAGATCACACAAAGATACGAGAAAAGTTCTTTGTGATCTAGAGCTTTTTCAAAAATCCTTCAAATAAAATTAGAGAGAAATAATAGAAAGGATTTTGAAAAACAATTTAGCCAATAAAAATAATAATATGATCTTCAAAAAGAATTGAGAAAATATTGCAAGATCAAAACTGAAATTAAACTGGCTAGAGAGAAAAATTAGAGAGCTTTGATTCACGAGAGTTTTTCACGAATTTTGATTTTCAATGTTGTTATTTTCACAAAAGAATTTAGCTCTATTTATAGGGAAAAACTGAGATTTGAATTTCAAATTTCGTTTGACTTTTGTCCCAAAAATTTCGGAGTAAATTGCTCAAAAAATTTTAAAATTCAAATTCAAAACGTCTGAAAATTTCCAGCAGGTAGTCGACTCCCTCATATAGGTAGTCGACTCCCAGAGAGATCTAGGAAATTTTCATCCCTGAGAGGTTGTCGACTCCCTACTTTTGGTAGTCGACTCCCAGAGGAGTTTTCCTGTTTGTTCTAGTCAAAAGGGTAGTTAGCTCCAGGGTGCGTGGAGTTTCACTACGAGAATTATGAAGTGACTTGAAAAACTCTTGAAAACTATTTTTGAAGATAGTTAAAAATTGTTTCGAAATCATTTGTGTGTGTGTGTTGTCTATTTGATATGGCTTTGACAAATACCCTAAAAGACACGACACACTCACACTAGACTCTGAACATGTCTTCGGAAGTTTAGTCAGCTTGATGAAGTGAAGGTGAGCTTCTCTTTGAGCTTCTTGTTCTGTTTGAGCTTGAGCTTCATCACTTGAGTTTAGCCATGTTCGTCTTTGTTGTGGAGTATTGATGCGTGCTTCTTTTGAGTATAAGTAGAGCTTCTCGAAATCTGCACACTTTTAAGTGTAGTGTAGTTAGTACACTAAGCATTCATTTGGTGTGCTCATCATCAAAATTACTTGGGGTGGAATTCAATTTCCATCACTCTCCCCCTTTTTGATGATGACACCCAAATAAAAATAAAATTGAAGTAAGATATGAATATGAATAATATCTCAAACTTACTCCCCCTGCTTTGATGCGGTTCTCCCCCTGCATCGAAGCTATTTAGAAATACAATTCATATTTTTGCATTTCATATATTTTTCTCCCCCTTGTCATCAACAAAAAAACAAAAGTAATTTCTACAGAGCATTTAAATAAGAGGAATTCAATTCCATATGCCTGCAAGGGAGATGTTAGTTCATAGGAACAACTAAGTATTGCATAGTAGATAACTAACATCACACAATAAGAGTTATTACAGACCATATTTTAGAGAATCATTGTTTTAAAAAGAGAACCATTGTTTTGAAAGAGAAGTTCATGAAACTAAGGATGACCGTTGTTCTTTTTCAGTTCCTTGATCTCTTCAAGGATCATAACAAGCGTCTCCTCAGTCATCTTGTTGCTTTTCACCACGATCTCCTTGAGGTCGTCCACCTTTTGATTGAGATCTTCAAATCCTTTCTCTTGTGAGATCTTCAATTTTCCAATCTTCTTCAGGAGCATCTCCTGAAGTTCAAGGATGTAAGCTGGAACTTCTTCTTCTTCTTCGCCGCTTCCTTTTTCTTCTTCTTCACTTTCTTCATCAGAATCTGAAATGACAACCTTCTTACCTCGCCTTGAGGATGATGATCCTCCTTCGGTAGCGATTTGCTCTTCAGGGACATTCTCATCAAGGTCATGATGGAGATTCATTCTCCCAAGAGCATGAACATCAAAGACACGGGCAGGTTCTAGAATGGTTGTTTCATGATCCAATGGCACGTTAAAGCTAATGAATAGAATGGTCAGATAATGCCCATGAGAAAGAGTGGAGGAAGGTCTGTCAGATGAAGCTGAAAGTAGGATGGAATCCATGATGACTTTAGCCCAATTCACACGAATGTTACCTAGGATGGCATAGATGCATTTTGCTTGTTTTTCAGACAGAATAGCATGACTCCCAGATTTTTGAGTTATGTTATACGACAAAATATTAGCTAAGATTCTCGCGGAATAGCGAAGATGGCTACAAGGGAGTTTGGTTTGAAAGTGTTTACCGGGAAGATACATTCTCTCTAGGATATTCTCGTCAGTCATCTCAATTTTTTCAAGGATCATACCGGAGTATGGGATTCCTAGGGCTTCACCTAGGGATTTGACAGTTATTGCAAGTTTGGTATCCAGAACCTTAGTTATGAAACGACTTTTCACGAGATCATAATCCATGTTTGCATAAAAGAGATGAACAAGCCTAGGATAACATAGATACACATTTTCAGAGGAGAACAAATTTGCTAAGTTTTGGAAATCTAGCAGACTGTCAATACCGTAATTGATGACATCATTAAGTTTGACAAATCTTTCATGCAAGATTGGTTTCTTAGAAACTTTAACAAAATGTTCATAGGTAGTTGATTTGAAAAGATAGGGTAGGATGATTTCTTTCTCAGAATCAACATCAGCAGCAGAAGTTTTTCTCTTCTTAGAGAAAGCTCCTTTGAAAGGCATCTAGATAGAGTAAAACAACTAAAAAATATATTTTTACACTACTAGATAACCAAGAGAGGTGAAATACTAAAGTTCATGGTAGTAAAAAAATTTTTTTACCTTGAGTAAATTTGAAGGAAGATGAAAAAATTGCTCCAAAAGTCCAAACTCCAAGATGAAAACTCAAGAGAGGAGAGGGGAAAAGGAGGTAGTCGGCTACCTCTAGGGTTTTCTTGGGGTTTTGTTTGAAGAAATGAAGAGATGAAGAGAAGTGAGAGCCATTAGATCTAGATTTGGGTGGCTAGGATGAGTTTTAGGCTTAGTGGGTAAGTTGTCTTAACGGATCTTGACCCATCCACTCAATAGAACCCATTAAGAGTTAGTCAAAAAAAGAGCAACCCAGAAATTTACGCGCTGGTAGTCGACTCCCTCCTGTAGGTAGTCGACTCCCTGCTGGGTTGAGTCGTTTTCTCATCCCAGAGAAGGTTTGGTCCAGGTTGAGCGTGCTCTTTTAACAAGAAATATTTTTAGCACTAAAACATAATCATACATACAAGTTTAACTTATTTCAACCCATTTAAATAAAAAAAATAAAATAAAAGCATTTGTTCCGATTCAGCCGTTATGACTCCCTGAATTTTCTTCATTGTTTTCCTCCTTTTTAGAGCACCTGAAAAATAAGCGTTTATGGTACTCTTTGGTTTTGAGTCCGAGGAGTTAGTCTTTAGGAAGCCAAACCCAATACGGTTTAGTTCCTTCATGAACAATATACTTATAATTTTTGTTAAAATGAATCTGTTGAACAAAGTTAGTGGCGTACCTTTCTTTTTGCTGATCAGATAATCTCTTTGGTACCCAGATGCTTAAAACATTATCGTTAGCATGCTGCATCCTAGTGTGCTTAACCCGTTTCTTGGTATGATGTGAATCATAGCCAAGTCCGGTTTTGCTAGATGAAGCTTTTTGATTATCTATTATATTATCTAGCTTCCCTTTTCCTTTATTAAAATTCTCAATAATTTTCATCGTAGCGTCGTATTTATCTTTGACGGATACGAGAAGATTATTCAGACTTTCAACTTTTTCATTTACTAGCAAAATATCTTTTTGTAGAATATCATTTTTCTCTTTAAGAAGACTATTTTCTTTAATGACTTCTTCTTTTTCCTTAGTGTCTCTTTTAACATTTCTAAGTGTTTTTCTATGTTCTTTAATGAGCTTTTCATGCATCTTGCATAGCTCCTTATATGCTCCCCTATAGTCCAAGTCTTCATCATCGCTTGACGATGACTCATTGTCGCTAGATGAATCATGATGCGAGCTTACCTTGGAGGATGTAGATGCCATGAAGCACATGTGTGCCGTCTCTCTTCTTTCATCATTATCTTCTTCTGAGGATTCGTCGGATGAAGAATCATCGCTCTGGTCGAAGGCTGCATAAGCTTCTTTCTTTGGTCGTCGAAACTTGTTTCTTGTATTGGTTCGTCTTTCATTATTCTCTTTGTTCTTCCCACGATCTCTGGAATCACGGTTGTTTCTTTCCAATGGACAATCTCTCTTGATATGCCCTGGTTTATTGCAACCAAAACAAATAATACCGTTAGTGGGTCTAAAAGATCGTTTTCCATACTTACTTGTGATGAACTCTTTAAAGTTCTTTGAGATGAACGCGATGTGATCTTCTTTGTCCGTGTAGTCGGAATCTTCTTCTTGAGCTTTAAATGCAAGATTTTTCTTCTTTGGTTTTTCTTCGATTTTCTTGTCTTCTTCAAGCTCGATCTCATATGCCATGAGATTTCCCATCAGTTCTTCGATGGTGAGGTCCTTTACAGTATGAGCTTCTCGAATGGCCGTAGTCTTTCCCTTCCATTCGGGTCGGAGGGATCTTAGTATCTTCATTACCTGTTCATACTCGGAAAGTTTCTTTCCTAGTCCTGCAAGCTCATTTGTAATGTTAGTAAAACGAGTATTCATTTCAGTGATACTCTCTCTTTCTTCCATTTTAAAAGTTTCGAATTTTGAATGTAATACATTTATACGAGATTCTTTTACCTTTTCTGTACCTTCGTGACTTACCTGAAGAGTATGCCAAATTTGATGTGCTGTCTCACATTGGGAGACTCGATTGAACTCATTTCCTGTAACAGCGCAAAACAAGGCATTCATTGCTTTTGCATTGAGATTAGCTCTCTTCTTGTCGTCGATAGACCATTTTCCAAACTCAATGTCGGTGGGTGCAATGTACGGGACTTTGGTGACAATCCAGGCTTCAATGTCCAATGACTCTAGGTGAGTCTTCATTCGGATCTTCCAGTTGGCGTAGTTGGTTCCGTTGAATAGAGGTGGTCGCATAGTGTTCAGTCCTTCGGAGTGAAAAGATGTTGACGCCATCACTATTATATCCTCGCTCCGATACCAAGTGTTGGATCCTGTGGATGGCAAGCAACACTAGAAGGGGGGGTTGAATAGTGTTGATCAAATAATAAAACCTTTTTTTGCTCAATGATATTAACACAAATAAATTCCTTCTAACGTTGCCTAAGAAACCAAGTAGAGTGATCTACGCTTGGTTCTTAATCAACAATATAATTTTAAAGTGCACAGCGAAATTTCACAGTAGGTAGTCGACTCCTTATGAGCAGTAGTCGACTTCCAGAGAATATGTTAGAACAAATAAGATTACAAGTATGAATTTCAGCGTAGAGAGATAAAATTGATCTTTGCTGTAGATAGAAGATAAATGTAAATATAAATCAAACACAGATCAACAATCGCAAACAAAAGGATTTTATCCTGGTTCCCCGCAACCCGGGTACGTCCAGTCCCCGACCAATCCGGTACGAGATTTCCACTATCTGCCTTGGCAAATACAAGCACCTAACTTCACTCGTTAGGATTTCCAACGACCTAGCCTTGACCAGGATTTCCGATCACAACACCTAGACTTGTCTAGGGTTTTACCCTTGCCTCACAAACCGAGGACTTTCCAACTGGCAACAACTAGACTTGTCTAGTGTTCCAACAATCAACACAATAAGAGATTTGTCCAATACTCTACAATAAATGATAGAGATTGGTAAATACACCCGATTCTATAGCCAATCAAAAGATAGACAATTTGTGTAGTGGCTTAATAGAATGATAGTCTAGATCACACAAAGATACGAGAAAAGTTCTTTGTGATCTAGAGCTTTTTCAAAAATCCTTCAAATAAAATTAGAGAGAAATAATAGAAAGGATTTTGAAAAACAATTTAGCCAATAAAAATAATAATATGATCTTCAAAAAGAATTGAGAAAATATTGCAAGATCAAAACTGAAATTAAACTGGCTAGAGAGAAAAATTAGAGAGCTTTGATTCACGAGAGTTTTTCACGAATTTTGATTTTCAATGTTGTTATTTTCACAAAAGAATTTAGCTCTATTTATAGGGAAAAACTGAGATTTGAATTTCAAATTTCGTTTGACTTTTGTCCCAAAAATTTCGGAGTAAATTGCTCAAAAAATTTAAAAATTCAAATTCAAAACGTCTGAAAATTTCCAGCAGGTAGTCGACTCCCTCATATAGGTAGTCGACTCCCAGAGAGATCTAGGAAATTTTCATCCCTGAGAGGTTGTCGACTCCCTACTTTTGGTAGTCGACTCCCAGAGGAGTTTTCCTGTTTGTTCTAGTCAAAAGGGTAGTTAGCTCCAGGGTGCGTGGAGTTTCACTACGAGAATTATGAAGTGACTTGAAAAACTCTTGAAAACTATTTTTGAAGATAGTTAAAAATTGTTTCGAAATCATTTGTGTGTGTGTGTTGTCTATTTGATATGGCTTTGACAAATACCCTAAAAGACACGACACACTCACACTAGACTCTGAACATGTCTTCGGAAGTTTAGTCAGCTTGATGAAGTGAAGGTGAGCTTCTCTTTGAGCTTCTTGTTCTGTTTGAGCTTGAGCTTCATCACTTGAGTTTAGCCATGTTCGTCTTTGTTGTGGAGTATTGATGCGTGCTTCTTTTGAGTATAAGTAGAGCTTCTCGAAATCTGCACACTTTTAAGTGTAGTGTAGTTAGTACACTAAGCATTCATTTGGTGTGCTCATCATCAAAATTACTTGGGGTGGAATTCAATTTCCATCAGAAGGCACCAGTCGGAGTTCAGCAGCAGAGAGCTCCAGTAGCTGTCGGACGTGGAGCGCCTCTCATTTCCCAGGAGCAGGCTTTCCAGCAGGCCGTTCCGCCTAGGAGGCAAGCTTTCACGATGACCGCAGTGGAGGTCGAGGCTGAGGATGACGTTATTACAGGTAACCCTCAGACTAGTCTTTATTTTTTTTAATCAATTTTGCATGTTAGATTAGAACTTGTTTGCTAGAATAGGTTTTGATTGCTAGTTGCTTGTTAGGTGTTATTCTTGTTTGTGCTTGTCCCGCCCGAGTTCTCTTCGACTCCGGTGCATCTATGTGCATCCTATCTCGGAGATTCGTGGACAAGCATTCTCTGACGACTTCCCCTCTTTCAAAGAGTTGGGATATCGCTACTGGGAATGGTGTGATCTCGGTATCTCTTGGTTGTCTATGGACTTGAGCTTTATGCTGGCTTTATCGTCTACGACATTACCAACTATGACGCTGTTCTTGGGATGGATTGGCTTAATTTCTTTTACGCTACGATCGACTGTCGACGGAAGAAGGTGGTGTTTGAGATTCCTGGTTATCCGACATTTGAGTTTGGTAGCGGTAGCAGTTCACTTGGGCCCGTTAGGTTTTGGGCCAAGCCAGTGGTGGAGCTTGTGGCTATGCTGATGGAAATGACTAGACCAGCTGTGGTGAGAGATTTCGATGATGTCTTCCCTGAGGAGTTGTCAGGACTGCCGCCCGATCGAGCTCTTGAGTTTTCGATTGATCTTATTTCGGGAGCACAGCCCATTTCGAAAGAACCATATCATATGGCTCCGGCAGAGCTGGAGGAGATACATAAACAGTTAGACGAGCTTTTGCAGAAGGGTTATATCCATCCGAGTGTGTCCCCGTGGGGAGCACCTGTTCTACTGGTGAAGAAGAAGGACGGTTCGCGACAGATGTGTGTGGACTACAGAGAGTTGAATGCGGTCACCATCAAGAACAAGTATCCTTTACCGCGGATTGATGATATTTTCGATCAGCTTGGAGGATCGAGGGTATTCTCCAAATTGGATCTCAGGAGCGGATATCACCAGCTGAGGGTGAAGAAGGAAGATGTGCAGAAGACAGCGTTCAGAACGAAGTATGGACACTATGAGTTTGTGGTTATGCCTTTCAGTGTGACCAACGCACCCGCGGTTTTCATGAATTTAATGAACCTGATATTTTATGACTTCTTGGACAAGTTCGTTGTTATCTTTATTGACGACATCTTGATCTACTCGAAGTCTGAGGAGGAGCATGCTGAGCACTTGAGGACAGTTCTGGAGATTTTGAGAAAGCATCGTTTGTATGCGAAGTATTCCAAGTGCGAGTTCTGGCTAGATAGAGTTGCCTTTCTTGGTCATGTGGTGTCAGGAGATGGCATAGCCGTGGATCCGGAAAAGATCAAGGCTATCAGAGAGTGGCCGACTCCGCAGACAGCGACTGAGATCAGGAGTTTTCTTGGGCTAGCAGGATATTATCGGTGCTTCATCAAGGATTTCTCTAGGATTGTGGAGCCGATGACTAGACTGACGAGGAAGGATATACCGTATGTTTGGTCCAATGCTTGTGAGGAGGCGTTTTCTGTTCTGAAGGAGAGATTGACTTCTGCACCTGTTCTAGCTGTGCCTGATCGGAGTGGAGGCTTCGAGATCTTTTGTGATGCTTCTGGCAAAGGTCTCGGATGCGTTTTACATCAGCATGGACACGTGGTCGCGTATGCTTCCCGGCAGCTTAAGGCTCATGAGAAGAATTACCAGACTCATGATTTGAAGTTGGCTGCAGTCGTATTTACGCTCAAGATTTGGAGGCATTTCTTGCTGAGTGAGAAGGTGAAGATTTTCACTGATCACAAAAGCTTGAAATATATCTTTACGCAGAAGGAGCTCAACATGTGACAGCGTCGATGGTTGGAGCTCATGGCAGATTATGAGATCGACTTGCAGTACCATCCTGGCAAGGTGAATGTGCTTCCTGATGCACTGAGCAGACTACCATCGGTGATGATGTTGACTTCACAGTGGAGGTTGCAGCGGGATTTCTGCGAGTCTGGTATTGAGATTGTACTTCCTGGAGAGGCTTCGTCGTTGATGTGTATGCAAATACAGTCGACGATCGTGGATCGGATCAAGGCAGGTCAGGCTGGAGATCTGAAGCTGAAGAGGATCCGTAAGCAGGTAGAAGCCAGTCTGCGGACTGACTTTTGGATTCATGAGGATGGCTCACAGAGGTATGGAGCCAGAGTTTGTGTGCCAGCTGGAGATATCAGAGAGGAGTTGCTTGTTGAGGCACATAGCTTGCCGTATTCTGTACACCCTGGAGGCACCAAGATGTACAAGGACCTTCGCCTAAACTATTGGTGGCATGACATGAAACGGAGTGTGGCACGGAGCATTGCCAAGTGTTTGGTCTGTCAGCAGGTTAAGGCGGAGCATCAGCGTACAGCAGGGTTGCTACAGCCGCTTCTGATTCCAGAGTGGAAGTGGCAACACATCACTATGGATTTCGTGACTGGACTACCTCGGAGTCCGAAGCAGAACGACACGATTTGGGTAATCGTAGGCTGATTGACCAAATCTGCGCACTTTATTCCTTTCTGGGTAAGACAGTCGACGGAAACACTAGCGAGGAGATATATGGAGGTAAATTCTTTTACTCTCCATTTTTATTTCCTTTCTCTAGTTTAGATAGTGATGTAACGTGAATCGTGCAGGATATCGTGAGACTTCACGGAGTCCCCGTGAGTATTGTGTCGGACAGAGACACGAGATTCACATCCCAGTTTTGGCAGAGTCTACAGAAGAGTCTGGGTACGAGTCTGAGTTTCAGTACCGCGTACCACCCGCAGACGGAGGGCCAGTCCGAGAGGATGATTCAGATTTTGGAGGACATGCTGAGAGCGTGCATGTTGGACTTTAAGAGATCTTGGGAGGATCATCTTCATCATGTGGAGTTCGCCTACAACAACAGCTATCAGGCGAGTATTGGCATGACGCCATTCACCGCGCTATACGGGAAGAAATGTCGATCACCACTGAGCTGGGATGACATTGGCGACAGGGAGCTGTTAGGGCCAGAGATGATTGTTGAGGCAGTGGATGTTGTGAGAAACATCAGAGAGAAGTTGAGGATCGCTCAGGACCGTTTCAAGCATTGGGCAGATGCTAAATGACGACCGTTGGAGTTTCAGCATGGAGACCATGTTTTTCTCAAGATCTCTCCGAATCGAGGAGTTATTCGATTTGGAAAGAGAGGCAAGCTGAGTCCGAGGTATATTGGACCTTTTGACGTCCTGGAGCGTGTTGGAGCTGTGGCTTACCGCTTGGCGTTACCGCCATCACTGGAGGGAGTTCACAACGTGTTTCACGTATCCCAGTTACGTCGATACGTCAGTGATCCGTCTCATGCTGTGGATTTCTCGGAGATCACTGTTCGTCCGGATCTAACCTATGATCAGCAACCAGTTGAGATTCTGGACAGACGGCAGAAGCAGTTGAGGAATAAGACCATCGACCTGGTTAGAGTGTTGTGGCATCATGGTTCACCTGGGGAGTCTACCTGGGAGAGCGAAGATGAGATGAGAGAGCGCTTCTCGCATTTATTTCCGGAGTCGTCGTTGATGTAGATTCCGAGGGCGGAATCTTTTCTTAAGGTGGGTAGGATGTAACGGTCACGTACCGACCGTACGTATTTTAACGCATAGCCGTGTTTCGTGTGCGTTTTGTGTATTTGTTTTTAATACTGCTTTTCGAAGCTCAGACCGCGATCGATCTCCGTTTTCGTAACCCTCTCGGAGGCGCGATCGCCCCGGTATTTTTTTATATAATTTTTGGACATCATCGGACCAACCTACTTAATTCATTTCAAATTCACATAATGAAATTCTAATATTCCAATCTGATAGGCCTATGCGTTTGTAAACATCCTGCATAGCACTATTGTTATAAAAAACATTTTTTAATTAAATGGTTGAAATTTCGTGACTGTGTTTTTTTAACAAACTTAATATTATAATTATATTAAAACCTTAACATTAGTTTCTAATAGTCCAAGTGCTGGAGAGTTTCAAAGGAAGATCAAATTTCTTTTAACTAACTTTATTAACAAAATCAAAACAAAAATTGATTTTTCCCCATATATCCTGCCCTATCCTAACCTCTCTCACATTCTCCACCTATCACCCACGTCCGACGCCCCCTCTACCCACGTGATCCTCTTCTCCCTTCAAAAACAAAACCCAGGCTCTTCCTCAAAACTATTATCATTCTGTGTTTTTTTTTCAAAACTCCAAGCGCCTTCCTCCGTTCGAAAAACCCTCAAAGCCCCGATTCGCATGCACCCCCTCCACGTCTCGCCCAGGCGCAAACACCCCGAGAGCCACACGCTGCAAACCCTGGGCTTCCTCCTACTTCGCCTGCGACACCACCTGAAGCCCATCGCCCATTGTTAGTCCTGAAAGGTAAGAACTATGACACTGCCGGAACAAACAGGGAGATAAAAGATTAGAGAGTAGACCGAGGAGCAAATAGAGGAAGAAAAGGGGAAAACTTAGCCAGAGAAGAAGAACTGCGCCGTGGACATGCCACTGCCTTGAAAACAACTACGGCCCGACCGTGGTGGTAATCGGATGATGCCGGTTGCTCCCCAAGGTTAACGCAGTCGCGGCTGAACGCGTCCACTCGCGGCCAGCAGCGTGGAGTTTGCACAGAGATCGATACCCAGGAGGAAGAAGGAGGAAATGACGATTTTTCTGTTGTTTGATTTTTTCGAAGTCATAAGAAAAACTCTACACAAAAGAGTTTATAAGGAGGAATTCTGCCATGAATACCATTAACAACGCAGCCATTAACAGCCATTAAAAGAAAAATAGCTGTTGAGACATTAAACCACAATTTAATGAAAAAATGGATGTTGGGTAAATTAAAAACGTAATGGGCTTATTGAATTCTAAAAATAAAATGGGCTAAAAACACGAGTCAAAACTCAGGCACTCCGCGCGCGCACCCGTGACCCCCCTACGCAGGCACGACACCAGCGCACACACGCTAAGGGTTTCCAAATCCGATGCCCAGATTTTCCATTCGGCTCAACCCGGATTGGGCTCGGCCCATTGCTTAGGCTCATGTGCACGCGAGCTACCCCCAATTTCTAGCCCATTAACAAGTCCAATAGCCCATATGAGAGAAGCTTATTATATACCCAAACAAGTGTGTTTGCCTATCCAATGTGGGACTAAAAGAGAGAGGGTGGGAGTGAACAAATGGCCAAAAGAGCCATTAATTCCAACAATCCCCCACTTAATGGCTCAAGAAAGAGAAGAGAAAGATCATGGGTAAAGAGGGATGAATACTTAAGTATCAATGTCTTTCGATTGAATTGATACGTAGTGAAGTGAGGCAACAACTTACTTTCTAATGAGTGAATTGCTCTTGAACTCATTAGAGTTCGGTTGAGAACCCCCATAACACATATTATTCCCTTGAGTTTGTGCAAACTCCACGATACATAACAAGCGCTATAGGCCATGCGCACACCTTGGGTCTCGTGAGTGCTCTAGAAAGACTGCCCTTATCTTTCATCGAGGGCGGCCAAACCCTCACACCCACATAGGTGGTTCATTAAGTGCTTCTCCATAGCACCACCAAAACTGGTTATGAAACCATTAAGAGCATACCGCTCAACCTCTGCTTTAAGTCCATCAAGTGCTTCTCAATAGCACCACCAAAACTGGTTATGAACTTGTCTCAAAGTGAATCCATCAAGTGCTTCTCAATAACACCACCAATACTTGGCTATGGATTCAGAGAACACTACCACACGTCATAGGGATGGAAATGTAGTGTTTGTTAGGGATCATATGACTTCGTTAGACCACACTGGGTATCAACCATATAACCTTAACTCATGGGCTTTAGCCCCATCCCCCTTGACAAATCAAGAACCACTTTCCTTGGCAATCCTTTGGTTAGTGGATCTGCAAGATTTCTTTCAGACCTTACATATTTCAAAGAAATTACTCCATTTTTCAGGAGTTGATTAACGACACTGTGCCTGATCCGAATGTGTCTTTTCTTTCTGATGTAGACACTTTTTTAGCAACACCAATGGCTGCCTGAGAATCACAGGAAATTTGATGGAATGCTAACACCAATCAACAGTTCCTTTCAGGTACTTTAATAAACGATGAATAGTAGTCCAGTGTTCATCACTAGGGTTATGAGTATACCGACTTAGCCTCCTAACAGCATAGGATATATTAAGTCGAGTACAGTTCATAAGGAACATCACACTTCCTATGATCTTAGCATATTCAGATTGAAAAATACTCTCTCCTAAATTCATTTTCAGATGTATGTTAGGGTCATAAGGATTTCTGGTAGGCACAACGTCAAAACAGTTGAACTTCTACAGCACTTTTTCAATGCAATGAGATTAACTCAAGGAGATGCCACTGGAGTTTCGAATAACTCTAACTCCTAACATCTTCTTCTCCTAGGTCTTTTCGTCTCAAAATGAGATGACAAGAAAATCTTGGTATCTCCCCTAATAACAAGTCTAGCCTTGAACTTTTCAATTGAACCATCAGGTCTCATCTTTCCCTTGAAGATCCATTTACTACTAATGGGTCTACTGCCTTTAGGTAAAGCAGACAATTCCCAAGTTTGGTTAGAAATAATAGAATCAAGTTCGTTTTTAATAGCATCTCTAGACTCAGAAATAGAATGATTTTTCAAAGACATGAATCTATAGGCAGCACTATTATGAGTATAACCAATGAACACTGTCATAGGTCTTAGGTCCAATGTTATACTACTTAAAATCAGATAGACCTACCTATGGCAAACACCCACATACTCTAAGAAAATTTAGATTGGGAGTATATCATTTCCACATCTCATAAGTTGTCTTGTCTAGTTTCTTATGGGGTACAGGTTAGGAACAAGACAAGATGAAAGAATAGCTTCCATAATTAATATTATTCATAACCCTCAATCGCCCCTATTTGTAGCAAATTTGTCACGCCCCGCTTCCCTAAAATGGAGGCGAGACGTGAAAAGGTCCGCACGAGAGTGGAGCTGTGAAGCCCCAAACCCGATAAGCGTCAATAAAACATAAGCAGGTCCCTGTAACCACAAACGGAACAACAATAATAACACAAGGAGAGACAGAAATAAAATCTCATATCTCATAATTGTCCAACATTAAAATTTAAGTTCAACATCCAGAAAAACCACCAGGCTAAAAGAAAGAGTCTAAGGCCCAGAACAAGGCCAACAAGAGGAATAACGTAACAAAGTATAGGTGCTACGCACCGACAACAAAACAGCAGTCTAAACAAAAAGGGAAAGCACAACGAAGACACTAGGACTGGTCCCCAGTGTCCACGTACTCCTCGCCAAACACAGGCTCGGGCTCGGCGTCAGCAAACACCTCGTCCTCAACAATGTACTCAGGCTCGGGGTCTAACATGTGTCACCCAAAAGAGTAAAGGGGCACATGTCAGCAAGTCTAAAAGACTTGGGCAAGGAAACAAAAGGAAAGCAACAAGCAACCTAGCAGTTATAGTATGCATGACATGGCAGTTATAACATAAGTGCACAAGCAAGACATGGTGAAACAATAAGTAAAGGGAACAATTATCGGGACAAGTCAAGAGTAGCCAAGCTACTAATAATCTCAATCATTTCACTAGTCACGTTTCAAGTTGTTTGTAGATGTTTACGCCTTACAACTGAATGGTTTGGCATTCACGCTGATTGGCCGCTTAACACTACCCCAGAACCCAGAGTTTACGCCTTACAACTGCAGTTGCTAATCAGGCAGACTCCCAGTTGAATGACCGCTTAACTCTTACCACATCCCACACGTAAACAAGCCATGGTCCCTGTACATGAGCCCAGTAAATGAGCCAGGGTTGCCCCGCACGGGAGCTTGTTTTCCTAGTTCATGTTTCAATATCGAGCGTTGGGGTTAGCAACTCATTATACTCGCTTCTGGTCACGAGCCAGGAAGTACAAGTATTGTAGCATGTGCTACGCAATCACGGAAACATTTAAAGAATGCAATGACATGACAATTAATTTGCGTATCGGTAATTGAAATTAAACATGGCATGGTAGTTGTGCAACATGATGAATGTCGGATCTAGCTTCGTTGTCAAGCTAGTCCTAAATTTGCGCCTAGGCGAGTATCATTTCATCGCCTAGTCTCTTTTATGCCTACAACAAGCAAATGTCCTAAAACATGGCCTAAACCCTAAGTGGCAAGTTTCACTTGCCTAGCTCCGAGGATGACGATCAACGAGGGTTCGTCCCACGGACGCTAATCTACGGGGAAGTCGCTGTTATGGGAAATCAAACATCAAAGCAACATTCATTTCATTAGGGTTTCACAAAACACAACGGGTTATGAAAACATTGAGAGATCGATCATTACCGTATCGGAAACGGAAGAATGATGCCGAGCATCCACGGCGACGGAAGAAACGCTCCGGGGAACCTAGGGTTCAGATCTGGAAAGGATGGAGAAAATCTGGAGAAATGGGTTTTGATGTGGATTTTGGGGATTTGATGGAGATTTGAGGAAGATGAGAGGTAGAATGTGTTAAGGGGGGTTTGGATGATGGATTTTGGGCTTGGGATGAAGGAATAAGGGTTTGGGGTAGTAGGGGGCTCAATGAGGAAGTAACTAGGGTTTTAGGTCGTGAGGAAGAAGAAGAAAATGTTTGGAGGGGTATTTATAGAGTTTGGTGGCGGCTAGGGCAAAACTAGGGTTTCCTGCACTGCTTAGTCGGTCAAAGAACAACTGTTGACCGACTAGTTTGAGAACCAGTCGGTCGGTTGACCAACGCAGACCGACTAAGTGTAAACAGTAGCTCCAGTCGAAAACCTGAACTAAGAGTTAGTCGGTCTGAGTACAAAACTTAACCGACTAGTTTTACATCTAGTCGGTCGAAAGATGAACTTAGACCGACTAAGAAGGAACAGTAACTGGTGTCAAAATAATTAAAGAGTTAGTCGGTTAAAGAAGCATTGCTGACCGACTAGTTTGCAACCTAGTCGGTCAACCAACTTTCTTAGACCGACTAACGATAAACAGTAACTCCTGAATAATTTAGAAAGCCCACTAGTCGGTCCATGAAGGCTTGCCGACTGACTAAATCGTCATCTAGTCGGTCGGTTCCCCTTCTTACACCGGCTAACGTGCACCAAAAGTTCCGAAATGGAGCGCAAAGCTCCGGGATCGATTCCTAAGACTCCTAGGCTTGATCTAACAATAAGATTTGACCGATACGAAGCCCGTCACGAATGACTTACTCCGAAATCGACGATCTTAAGGAAGAAACGAGAAAACACGACGAAACGATCGAAAATGAATGTTACGGAGACGATAACCACGTATAAAGAGAAAATCCTTCAATACATATAATATAATATAATAAATCCAGATACATGAAAACCAGTCGTTACAAAATTACATGCCCAATAGGAATATTTGGTTAATCAACATAAATATTAGTTTAGCCCTTTCCATGCAATGATAGTATTAGTAACTACACAAAACCTTTCTCCTACAATGTCAAGATTAAGTTTTCCATTAACCACGACCATCCAACTTGCTAAATCACATGAGATTGTTATGCAGTAAGAAAGAATCACATGACAGTAGCCCAATCTCCCATGCCAGTCTTACCGCAGAAATGGAAAGTCTTCAGAATAGGCCCTCCTGGCCTCTTAAACTGAGCTGGCTGATTAGGCTTGAAACCAGGCCTAACCACCGCCCTGGCTTGCTCCATAGGCCTCTTCCCAGCACCGAAAACATGTCCTCTCCTCTGACTCAGGTTCAGCTCCTGCCTCCTCGCAGCGACCAGAACCTTCTGATAAGAGTCCAGATCAGAGGAAGACACAAAACTCTGGAGCTCCAAAGCAAGTCCCTGCAGGAACCTCTGAGCCCTCTCATCAGCATCCTGCACCATCTTCGGTGTGAACTGACTCAGCCTAGTGAACTCTTGGTGGTACTGATCCACCGTCAAGCTCTCTTGCTTCAGATCAATGAAACGTTGCAGCATCTCCTTCTTAGCAGCCTTCGGAAAGAACTCTTCATCAAACCTGGACTTAAAGGCAGCCCAAGCTATCGGCTCCACCAACATCTTCTCTTTCGCATCCCACCAGTTCCGAGCATTATCCTTAAGTTGCCTCTTCGCCAAATCAACCCATCCAACCGGGGTGATCTTGGCCATCTTCAAGTTATCCTCAATGTTCCGAATCCACTCATCGGCAGCCAGAGGACCCTCAGACCCAACAAAATATGCGGGACCCAGCTCCCGAAATTGCTTCGCTCCTGGCTCGGAGCGAGGGGCATCCGGAAGTGCCCGGGCAGCTCGAGCAAGTGGAGCATTCTGGACTTGCAGGAGCACGCCCTGCTGCACTTGCATCATCTGGATCATCATCCGCATCATCTCTCCATTGGTGGGTTCCAGCTCAGGCTCCTCATCATGA
Source organism: Scilla litardierei (assembly GCA_030789695.1). Taxonomy (NCBI): domain Eukaryota; kingdom Viridiplantae; phylum Streptophyta; class Magnoliopsida; order Asparagales; family Asparagaceae; genus Scilla; species Scilla litardierei. The sequence continues at coordinate 59,438,840 of CM061131.1, forward strand.
GAGGGCACACCACTACCTCCACCACGGGTGAATCACCTTCCTGCCATCTAATGACACAGAAAACGAAGCAGATTAGACTCATAGCTTATGACTCGGACGTCGAACTCAGCTTATTGGACACTCTAATATTATTATCGTTATTCCGATAATCGTAGTTACAGAAGAGGGGGGACCTGCATGGGCCACCAACAAAACCTGTCACGCCCCGCTTCCCTAAAATGGAGGCGAGACGTGAAAAGGTCCGCACGAGAGTGGAGCTGTGAAGCCCCAAACCCGATAAGCGTCAATAAAACATAAGCAGGTCCATGTAACCACAAACGGAACAACAATAATAACACAAGGAGAGACAGAAATAAAATCTCATATCTCATAATTGTCCAACATTAAAATTTAAGTTCAACATCCAGAAAAGCCACCAGGCTAAAAGAAAGAGTCTAAGGCCCAGAACAAGGCCAACAAGAGGAATAACGTAACAAAGTATAGGTGCTACGCACCGACAACAAAACAGCAGTCTAAACAAAAAGGGAAAGCACAACGAAGACACTAGGACTGGTCCCCAGTGTCCACGTACTCCTCGCCAAACACAGGCTCGGGCTCGGCGTCAGTAAACACCTCGTCCTCAACAATGTACTCAGGCTCGGGGTCTAACATGTGTCACCCAAAAGAGTAAAGGGGCACATGTCAGCAAGTCTAAAAGACTTGGGCAAGGAAACAAAAGGAAAGCAACTAGCAACCTAGCAGTTATAGTATGCATGACATGGCAGTTATAACATGAGTGCACAAGCAAGACATGGTGAAACAATAAGTACAAGGGAACAATTATCGGGACAAGTCAAGAGTAGCCAAGCTACAAACAATCTCAATCATTTCACTAGTCACGTTTCAAGTTGTTTGTAGATGTTTACGTCTTACAGCTGAATGGTTTGGCATTCACGCTGATTGGCCGCTTAACACCACCCCAGAATCCAGAGTTTACGCCTTACAACTGCAGTTGCTGATCAGGCAGACTCACAGTTGAATGACCGCTTAACTCTTACCCCATCCCACACGTAAACAAGCCAGGGTCCCTGTACATGAGCCCAGTAAATGAGCAAGGGTTGCCCCGCACGGGAGCTTGTTTTCCTAGTTCACGTTTCAATATCGAGCGTTAGGGTTAGCAACTCATTATGCTCGCTTCTGGTCACGAGCCAGGAAGTACAAGTATTGTAGCATGTGTTACACAATCACGGGAATATTTAAAGAATGCAATGACATGACAATTAATTTGCGTACCGGTAATTGAAATTAAACATGGCATGGTAGTTGTGCAACATGATGCATGTCGGATCTAGCTTCGTTGTCAAGCTAGTCCTAAATTTACGCCTAGGCGAGTATCATTTCATCGCCTAGTCTCTTTTACGCCTACAACAAGCAAATGGCCTAAAACATGGCCTAAACCCTAAGTGGCAAGTTTCACTTGCCTAGCACCGAGGATGACGATCAACGAGGGTTCGTCCCACGGACGCTAATCTACGGGGAAGTCGCTGTTATGGGGAATCAAACATCAAAGCAACATTCATTTCATTAGGGTTTCACAAAACACAACGGGTTATGAAAACATTGAGAGATCGATCATTACCGTATCGGAAACGGAAGAATGATGCCGAGCATCCACGACGACGGAAGAAACGCTCCGGGGAACCTAGGGTTCAGATCTGGAAAGGATGGGGAAAATCTGGAGAAATGGGTTTTGATGTGGATTTTGGGGATTTGATGGAGATTTGAGGAAGATGAGAGGTAGAATGTGTTAAGGGAGGGTTTGGATGATGGATTTTGGGCTTGGGATGAAGGAATAAGGGTTTGGGGTAGTAGGGGGCTCAATGGGGAAGTAACTAGGGTTTTAGGTCGTGAGGAAGAAGAAGAAAACGTTTGGAGGGGTATTTATAGAGTTTGGTGGCGGCTAGGGCAAAACTAGGGTTTCCTGCACTGCTTAGTCGGTCAAAGAACAGCTGTTGACCGACTAGTTTGAGAACCAGTCGGTCGGTTGACCAACGCAGACCGACTAAGTGTAAACAGTAGCTCCAGTCGAAAACCTGAACTAAGAGTTAGTCGGTCTGAGTACAAAACTTAACCGACTAGTTTTACATCTAGTCGGTCGAAAGATGAACTTAGACCGACTAAGAAGGAACAGTAACTGGTGTCAAAATAATTAAAGAGTTAGTCGGTTAAAGAAGCATTACTGATCGACTAGTTTGCAACCTAGTTGGTCAACCAACTTTCTTAGACCGACTAACGATAAACAGCAACTCCTGAATAATTTAGAAAGCCCACTAGTCGGTCCATGAAGGTTTGCCGACCGACTAAATCGTCATCTAGTCGGTCGGTTCCCCTTCTTACACCGGCTAACGTGCACCAAAAGTTCCGAAATGGAGCGCAAAGCTCCGGGATCGATTCCTAAGACTCCTAGGCTTGATCTAACAATAAGATATGACCGATACGAAGCCCGTCACGAATGACTTACTCCGAAATCGACGATCTTAAGGAAGAAACGAGAAAACACGACGAAACGATCGAAAATGAAAGTTACGGAGACGATAACCACGTATAAAGAGAAAATCCTTCAATACATATAATATAATATAATAAATCCAGATACATGAAAACCAGTCGTTACAAAATTACATGCCCAATAGGAATATTTGGTTAATCAACATAAATATTAGTTTAGCCCTTTCCATGCAATGATAGTATTAGTAACTACACAAAACCTTTCTCCTACAATGTCAAGATTAAGTTTTCCATTAACCACGACCATCCAACTTGCTAAATCACGAGAGATTGTTATGCAGTAAGAAAGAATCACATGACAGTAGCCCAATCTCTCATCAAAGGTTCAATCTTTCCTTCATTTTTTTCCTTCTAAAAATTCCATGAAATCTAAAGAATCTCCTTGCTATTACTAAGGAAATAAGGCCATTTGTAATCCTTCTTCACTGAAGATTTGATTTGTACTTAATGACATCTAATTACATGACTAAAACATTATGAATCACGATAAAGATTGAATCTTTTTCCAAAATTACAGCCACGTTTATCACTAATCACTAGTGCTTCATGAATCATATAGCTAATAAGGGAAGCACTAATTATGTACATCAAGATGAATCGTTTTACGAATTCAAGTCAAGAATTTCTACTGATCTTGTACAACATTCAAGCTTGAAATTAATCTAGGCATGTAAATTCAACTACAAAAACTAGGCATACAATTGTTAAGTAGCAACCCGTCAGAAATTGCGGACACCATTTTAAATTGCATAAAATTCTCCCACAGACAATTCCAGAACAGCTTCAATAAACTGTAGGAAACTTTATTTCCCTCACTTTTCCAGTTATTATCTTTCTAAAAAGTACATAACAAGTCGGAGCATTCACTCACTATACTAAGCTCTCAACATATCTGTTAAAATGCATAGAAAATCGAACAAACTATCAAAGAGTAAAACAGATCCCCAATCTCCAGCACAAAACTTCCATTTTGACATCTTATATAAAATTCCAGAACACATCCGAATCATAATTCAACACGGTAAGGTAACATCCAGAAAAATCAGAGTAATAACAAATAACAGCCAAAGAAGCAGATGAAAGAGAATCAGAAAGAGCAGCTATTTCTTCTTTGTGACGCTTTCGAATCTTGAAAAAAGGAGATTTAAGATAATGAATCTTTGCTCAATTAAGGATTTGGATTCCATTTCTTCCTTTTTCTTCTCAGGACACTAACCCTAGTTTATGTTGTTGTTCAATCGATCGCGACCAGCCTCCATCTCAACCGTAGAAGAAAGCTTTGCCTCCAAATCAAACCCAATAAGATTGATGTCGGATAAAAATCAAAGCTAAAAAGATATCAACATTTTTCTTTAAAGAACATGCGTATTATAATGTTGATTAATGAATTTCAACCTTTTCTGAGGCAAAAAGAAACATTCCTCTAAACCTGTCTGAATAAGCTAAAAAGAAATAGCTTCTCCAACAAATTCATAATCTGGTAATCATTTTAAAATTTAAAAATTTTGTATTGTTCATCATTTCCAACAAATACGCTATAAATTTCCTCAATAAGCTACCAGCTCAAAATATTAAAGAAATCAATATTAATGAACAATTAGAAAGGAAAAATTAGTTTTTTTTAATAAAAAAACCAGATAGAAAATCTTACAGGTAATGATGAACGACCGAATAATCGAGACGAGGGGGATATGCATCAAAGGCCGCCCAAATCTAGATCTAATCAAAGTCGCAAGCCCCATGGAGACAGCGGCGAAAAAGATTCTGTTGTTCCGTCCATGAATCAGCAGCCTCTAGTATAGCTCGGAGTCGATCGGAATCGCCATGGCTATGGTTCCCACAGGACCCAAATAGTTGTTTTCAAATTGTTAGTCCTGAAAGGTAAGAACTATGACACTGCCGGAACAAACAGGGAGATAAAAGATTAGAGAGTAGACCGAGGAGCAAATAGAGGAAGAAAAGGGGAAAACTTAGCCAGAGAAGAAGAACTGCGCCGTGGACAAGCCACTGCCTTGAAAACAACTACGGCCCGACCGTGGTGGTAATCGGATGATGTCGGTTGCTCCCCAAGGTTAACGCAGTCGCGGCTGAACGCGTCCACTCGCGGCCAGCAGCGTGGAGTTTGCACAGAGATCGATACCCAAGAGGAAGAAGGAGGAAATGACGATTTTTCTGTTGTTTGATTTTTCCGAAGTCATAAGAAAAACTCTACACAAAAGAGTTTATAAGGAGGAAAAGAATGGCTGTTGGAATTCTGCCATGAATACCATTAACAACACAGCCATTAACAGCCATTAAAAGAAAAATAGCTGTTGAGACATTAAACCACAATTTAATGAAAAAATGGCTGTTGGGTAAATTAAAAACGTAATGGGCTTATTGAATTCTAAAAATAAAACGGGCTAAAAACACGAGTCAAAACTCGGGCACTCCGCGCGCGCACCCGTGAACCCCCCCTGCGCAGGCACGACGCCAGCGCACACACGCTAAGGGTTTCCAGATCCGACGCCCAGATTTTCCATTCGGCTCAACCCGGATTGGGCTCGGCCCCTTGCTTGGGCTCATGTGCACGCAAGCTACCCCCAATTTCTAGCCCATTAACAAGTCTAATAGCCCATATGAGAGAAGCTTATTATATACCCACACAAGTGTGTTTGCCTATCCAATGTGGGACTAAAAGAGTGAGAGTGGGAGTGAACAAATGGCCAAAAGAGCCATTAATGCCAACACCCATTTCGTCGCCCAGGCCACCTCCGCATGACCCACGCCAAGAGACTGAACCCGAACCCTCGCCATCGCCGGAGACTGCAAACCCCCTCTCGCTACACCATCAAAACCCCAGCGCCCAGGATTCCCCTTGCCAACTCTCGACGCCCCGAAACCCAAGAGGCCGCCGTCTACCTCCGATCAGCCACCGCGGAGCCTCCAGCCTGTCCCATGTTTCCGTCGCCATCTCCCGACGTCGGAGCACCCCAGCAGTGCCGCACGTCCGCCTGCAAGCCAAACACGTGAGTCTTGTTACTTTCAGCATGTCAGCAATATTGGTGTAGTAGTTAGCTTATGTTGTCAAATTATCTTGAGGACAACATTACAGTATTAGTTCGAAATGTAGGTCATAGTAGAAATTAATCACAGATGTTAAAATCTTAGCTTTGCCTGGAGCTAACTGTAGCTTGATGTGTATACATATATAGAACACGATGTTGGTTAATCTTTATAAAATATTGGTTAGTGGAGGTATCAAGGTTAGCCTGTTGATTTTATTACATATTAGCTACGTTGTTTAAACTTTATAAAGTTTTATAATAAGTTAATGGTGTTATGTTAGTATAAATTAGTCCACCACATGATGTTAATTACTTGTAAAATGATTAATAGTAGTCAGCTAGTTGTTTTTTTAATGCATACTCTAATGAGCAGATCATGTACTAGCCAACATTATAACATCATTTAATTAGTTATGCTAGAATTGTTTCTGACTATACTGTGCTTATTACTTATATACTCCAAGTTTCCACATCATGTGTTAAGTTATAAAACCGTGCACTTTTAATCAAACAGATTTATGTGTATGCTATAAGTTAGTAAATAGGTTAGCTTGCTTCACAGTAAGTGTCTATATTAACCTTTGGTGGCATTAGATATACCTAGTGAATGAGTGACAATATTCGGTATTAATATTTTTAAACCAACGTTCTTTCAAACCTGTGAATCCAATGAATGCATACCAACCCCTTTTTGCAAGCCTTCCCTGAGGTATGTTAAGCCTTAAAGAGCCAAATTCAGGCTGTTAACAAATCCATGCCCTCCAAATCTACATAGCGAACAAGTACATGTAGATGCTTGAAGTTAAATATTTATAACACGTCCTAAACTCCACCCGAGGATAGAGGACCTAATTTAAAAAAAGAGAAGAAGAAGAACTATTATTTAAATTCTGTTGTAGCAAACCTAATTTAGACTTGTGATTTAATCAAAACAGAGAACCAGTCGCCCCATAGTGTAACGCTCGTCAAGACGAACCCACGACAACAGACATCACCGGAAACAGGCAAGTGATACTTGCCAGTGTTATTTAGGCCACGTTTAGGCCAATTTTGTGTACTAGCTAAAAGAGACTAGGCGATGAAATGATAGTCGCCTAGACGCCTTATTAGATCTAGCTTGATAATGAAGCTAGATCAGACACCTTTATCATGCTTTCATTCATGCTGCCATGTCACGTTTATTTTCGATTAACGGTACGCAATATTATCTGCATTTTTGCCATGTCATTCATGCATCGAAATGTCATCATGATTGTGTAGCACACGCTACAATAAAATGGTTAACTATTGAGGCTAGGCACCTGCTTTGCGGGCACAACCCTATGCCAATAACACTTCCTGGCTCGTGATCCAGAAGATGGGCGCCAGTCCATATACACGTGGAGGGGTAGGGTTAAACGGTCGCCTGAGCGTAGAAGTGAGCCCGTACAGCCACTTCAGCGAAAAGACGGAAACTCTGTGCACAAAGTGATAAATCAGTGAATCGTGAATTGATGTTTTTATAGTTTCGCTACTACGTGCATGTTTGCCTCATCATGTCATTTTAATTACTGCACATTTTATATGCCTTGTCATATCATTATGTAGAACTGCTAGTCGCTGTATTTTATTTAAATCTTTGCACAAAAGTTCTCCGCTTCATTTTGGGAGACTTTTGCTGACATGTGTCCTCTTCTCTTTGGGTGTCACATGTCAAGTTCTGAGTCAGAGGTTGCTACAGAGGGCGAGCAGTTTACAGACGCTGAGTTCGAGGTATCCGTGGAGATCGAGTTCGAGGACACTGGTGACCAGTCCTAAACTCTCTGGGAGTCTTCTTTTAGTCGTTGATTACTTTAGTTGCTGTTAGGATTCGGTGCGTAGCACCTGACACTCTTAGCTTTTGTTTCGGCCATGCTTTAGGCCTTTTGTTTCAAACTATGTACTTATTTTGTGACTTTCCTCTATGATGTTGGAATGTTGTTGGATGTTGTTGGTGGATAATTCTTTTTCTGCTTTTATTTATCATTGTTGTTGTTTCGTCGCAATGCAAGGACCTGCCATCTTTTTAGTATATGGACGCTTATCAGACTTGCAGCTTCACAGCTCCAATTCTGAGCGGACCTTCTCACGTCTCCCCTTCCATACTTGGGAAGCGGGGCATGACACCCCTACCGTATTGGCATACCGTACGCTCGTCATGAGATTCTTCTCCTCTTCGTTCTTCGGACACTGCTCGTCACTAAGCTTGAAGTGAGGTGTAAGCAGAGTAACTATGTTCTTCATCTTTTCACAGCCAAACTTCTGTATAATAGACTTCAAATAGGGACTCTGTGAAAGATGAACAGTACCTCCACTTCGATCTCTTGTGATCTCCATCCTAAGAATCCTTCGTGCCTCACCCAGATCCTTCATCTCAAATGCAGAACTCAAATGAGACTTCAATCTCCGAATCTCCTCTTTATTCGATGAAGCAATAAGCATATCATCGACATAAAGCAGAAGATAGATGAAGGACCCGTCAACCAACTTCTGATAGAACACACAATGATCATAGGGACTGCGAACATATCCTTGATCATCTGTCAAAAAGCGTTCAAAATGCTTATACCACTGCCATAGTGATTGCTTCAACCTGTAGAGCGCCTTCTCAATCGACATGCATGACTGTCATCACTCCCATAGCCATCGGTCTGAGCCATATAAATCTCCTCTTTGAGCTCTCCATGCAAGAATGCCATCTTGACATCCAACTGCACCAGTTCAAGGTCGAACTCCGAATCGAGCAATGCCTTACCACAGGAGAGAACACTTCATTGTAATCGATACCTTCTCTCTGTGCAAAGCCCTTCGCTATGAGGCGAGCTTTGGAGCAAATATATCCTGATTCGACCCCTTGCTTCTTAGTGTAGACACACTTACACCCAATTGCCTTCTTGCCCTTTGGAAGCTCCACGAGAACTCATGTGTCATTCTTTGCCAATGATTCCATCTCTTCGTCCATCACACTTCTCCACCGATTTGGGTCTTCGGATTGATCCACCTCACTGAATGAGTTAGGAACATCGGTAAATACTGCTTGAAAGGAAAATGAAACCAACTCTGAGTACCTTGCAGGTTTTCTTATCTTACGTCTTGACCTCGACACTGCTATGGAATCTTTCGATTAAAGACCCTTGGAGACGAGCCATCTCCACCAACTAAGCTTGAGCCACCAACTACACCATCGACGGCCTGAAGCCTGCCTTCTGTAGAGAGATGATGCCCTCGAGGCTATTTATCTCTGTGTGTATAGCACAAACGTCTTGTTCAAAATAACAGTTAGCTGTTTGGTAATAATTTATCTAAGTTATTTTATAATGTAGTAAACATTAGATATTAACTTAGGTAAAGTCCTGAGTCTTTATGCAAGGTCAAACAGGTATCGAGATGAGTATCTCGATCATGGAGAAATGTTTGACCGTCTAAAGCATAAGTCTAAAAGGGTTCGTGGTCGTAGATGTTTCGAGACAAGGATATCGAAACATCGGATAGACCATTGGGTTTTAGTCTTCACCGTTTAGCGGTGGCGATGATCTCTTGATCGTTTGACTTGGCGAAGTCAAAGACGAGACACATGTGCTCATTAGAGAATAAGTTCACTGAACAATCCACAAGAGTTATCATATGGTTATATTGACCAATCTGTCAATAATAACTCTCAGTGATGATAGGCAAGTTGGTCTTTTGACTTGAGGTCATTTTACGAACCTGTGCGTGAACAGTGCCACTTATATCACTGACCTAGCTTCGAGGCTAGGCCTATCGAAAGGTCTTTGATTTGGTATCACTTGAAGCGTACGAGGAGAGTAATGACCAATAGAGGATTCGTCTCTCCCGATCAATGGGAGTTAGTGCCGCAGAGTTAGTTCGGTCTTTAGTAAAGTCTCTGATCAGAGTATGTTGGAAGAAGTACAACATTAGTTGAATAAAGATCGATGGAAACTAACCAGAGTCAATTTATTGGGGTTGACAGTTTGATCGTACCATAGAATTGATCTACACGACATAGTTTAGACGAAGAGACTATAACTGCGGAACTCATCACAGACACAGTCAGGGTGGTCTTGACAATACTCATGTTGATGAGTCAACCACATAATTATGATTGTGAAGCAGGGACGGCAACCACTGCTCGTGGTCACTGCCGTATAGGGCTTCGAGCCCAACCTGTTGTAAGGGTCAGGCTGTAGGGTCTCACACAGAGTGCATCCTTCGTCTAGTAATACGTAGAAATTAGTTAGGGAGAAGAATTTGCATTTGATGCAAGGGATAGAAAATTGCATTTGATGCAAATGATAATTTAAGCTTAAATAGGGACTAATTTGCATATGATGCAAAAAGGAATTAAATGTATCTTAAATTGTTTAAGACTATATTTAATTAATAAATGCAAGAAAAAGGTTACATGGATGACGGGATCGTCCCGCTCTAAATGCAGGTTCAAACCGCGTCAAAAACGGAGTCCAAACGAGTCCAATAAGTCTATTTAAAGTGTTTAAATAGAAGCCCAAATAAATCAGACCCATGTGCTTTTTGCTGTTTAAGAAACACAAAATTAAAAAAAAGGAGGCCGCATGTTTTAGCGTCTGGGCAAAAAATTGCCCAGGTGCTGAACAAAAAATTGCCCAAAGGGGCGGGCCCAAGCGGCCAGCGCCTTGGCACATGCCCATGCACTGGCCGCCTGGGCTTATGGCCAGGCGGGCCCCAATTTGGGCTTGCACGTGCACAGTGTTCTGTGGGGGCCCACTCTGTGGGCCCCACAGATAGGGTTCTGAACCCTATGGTTATTTTGGGCGGCGGCTCAGTTTTTGCGAAAAACAACTCTTGGGCTGATCTTTGGACGATAAATTGGAGGGTCAAACGGACTCCGATTGACTCGCCGTTTTTTCCTATGCGTTCACCGTTGAACGCCCTTCGTATTGATAGGTTGTATCAATCATGAAGTTCAACGGTGAGTGAGTTAAAATTCACGGAAATTTGCCTTTTGTGAAAGGCAAACTAACTTGGTTTAATTAACTCCAACTTTAGTCCCACATCGGATTTTGAGTAAAGGGGAGCAGTCAGCTGCCTATATAAATAGGGGCCTGCTCCCCTCCTCAAAACTCGTCTAAGCTCCAGATCTGAGCGGCTCCCGTAAATGTTAGAGCACGCTCGGATCTCGGCTTAAATTAATATTTATTTTCTCCCTATATTTCTGCCTTACTCTTGAAGGCTCTGGCAAAGCCGCAAAGGAGTTCGGATTCGGATCCGAAATCTTGGCGAAGGCTTTCACTGGCGTGAAACTTTCTTCGGTGCGTGGTTGGCTCAGCGACACGAGGATTGCTTACCTCAGGATGCGGAGTTGTTCGAGGAGTGGTTCGAGGAGCGGCTCGGCGTGGGACGGGGAGCGGCTCGGAAGACGGTGCGGAACATCTTGCCCGTCCCAGGGTTGATATTCTGGGTATGTGTTTTATAAGCTTTTGTTTTAATTATTCGTAGTAGTTTAGATCCCTCTTGGGGTGGTCACATCCACCCCCCAGTTGGCAGAGATCCAGGCTAAGAGGGTCTGGTTCCTTAGAGCAGCATGTTAATTAGATCAACATAATTTTATTTTCCGCTGCGTATGTCTATTTTCTGTCCGACTTAGGACAGGTATAGAGTTTTTTGTGCCCTAAGGGTCCCAGAAAACCCTTCAGTGGTATCAGAGCCATGTCTGTATGCTGATCTAGGACTGCGATAATTAATTGAACGCTTTTAAATTCACAAAAATGTTTTCTTTAAATTTATGCGATAAGTTTAAAAAGGTTTTAGATGTTTAAATATTTTATAAGATAAAATTTTAAACATGAAAATTTTTTAAAATGATGTTTTAAATTTATGTGGTAATTTTAAAACTGATTTTAAAACTTTAAAAAATTTATGCGATAAGTTTAAAATGATTTTAGATGTTTAAAAATTTTATATGATAAATTTTTAAGCATGAATTTTTTAAAATGATGTTTTAAATTTATGTGATAATTTTAAAACTAATTTTAAATGTTCAAAAATTTTATGCGATAAATATTTTAAGTAGCATGCAATTTTTGTGATCTTTTAAAACAATTTTTTATGAGATAAAATAAATTGTTTTAAAAATCATATTTTTAAATTTAAATGTTAAATTTAAGTATGCATGCTAAAATTGTTTATTTGATAAATGTTATTCTATTTAATTGTTAAATAGTTGTACACTCTTTTATGTGATAAAATTAGTGTAACTTTATGTTAATGGCTATGTTATCTTGTCCTTTATTTGATAACACAAGACTACCTCTTAGGTTAGCCATTAAAGAACTCGCTAAAATTTATGAGATAAATTCTAATGATATGCTATGTTTTAATAAAACATTAACAACACTTTAAGATCTAATTCCTGATTAGGGTAGTCCCTTTAATGAAACTTTAATTCTAATTTTTATGATATTAATTCTCTTTAACGGACTTCGCTTTTAGCGTTGTTTATAAATTTATTAAAATCCTAATAGCGATTACGATAGCACGTGAACCTTATAGTTGATAAGGATTTAATAAAATTTATTAAACAAATCCTAAAATTTTGAATTTTACGGATTCAACTAGTTGATAGGATTAATTAGTTCTTAATAAAAGTCTTTTAGTCTATGGCACGCATATAAAAATGACAAGCTTCATTCAATGGACCATGATCCAGTCAATGTGCTTGGCTAAGTTTGTTGGATCACCCTATAAGGGATAGTGATCCTGGCTTAGTCAATTCCCTGGCTGTGTTCCGCTGGACCGCAATGACGTGAATCATGATTGTATGACACCCTGGACTATATCTAAGTCAAATACGTTAATAATCTTCTTCAAGATTAGCCGTAGCCCTCCTTGTTTTAGGGGTTGTGAACTATAGGACCCGTGTTCCAGTTGTTGAGCTACACTCAAGCTGTGACATGGCAACATTGTAGAAACCAACTCCTTAAATATGTAAGATGAAATCTTGACTTGACCCAAACCGTCGTGTCGTGAATACACCAAGCACCGACGTAAGATAAGTCAATGATGTAGTCTGGCTAGATGTAGTCTAATACCTGACCCAAACCGACGGGTCGTGAATACATCGAGCGCCGGGGCAAGTCAGGCTAGACACGAAAACAAGGGTCCGACTACACTAGACATTATGATTTGGATGAGCACACTCATGATCACAAATGGCAAGGGGTAAAAACCGATAAGAGAGTCATATCTGATATGATCGATGAAGAGTCATCTTCCGATTACAGAGTCAAGAAACTTGTTGAGCTACATTCAAGGTTGTTAGGCTCAGGGTCATTGGATCTCTTACCCATTAATTTAATCTGATTAGATCGTTCAATTTTAAAGCTTAGAATGATCGTAAAAATAGTGGAAGGATATAGATAGATAAAAGCCAATATACCTATATTTAATATTGAACATATGCTAAACTAGGGCAAGACTATGTTTACCAAAGGAATCAAAATATAATATTATAATGAAATAAGTTAACTGGTCAAATAGGTTGATTAATTGAATATCAAGTTAAATTCTAATTGATAGAATTAAACTATATTCTCGTTGACATTAAAATGGCCTTCTAAAGAACAGACTTAAGAAATATGATTTCATTAAGTTTTGGGTCCAACAAATAAATTCACGTTACATGTCACTCGCCTCTATATGGGGCAGCTTGAACATATAGGATATTCGAAGTATGTTTCTCCCTACAACTTGTCGAGCTACACTAAAGGTTGTATGGAAAAACAATTTTGATCCACAAAGTTCGAGAATTCGATCAAACTGTTTGAGTCGAATACGAGTGCATGAGCGGTGAAAGACTATGCATCCTAACCGGATCATGAGACAAGCAACGTGTTGAGCTACACTCAAGGTTCCAAAGCTCAAGCGTTTGGATACATGATATGCTTGCATAGCTATTCATTTATGTTGGGCTATTTAATATCTAAATATGATTTAGAAAAGGAAGAAGGCACTCAGGAAAGTCAATTGAGAAAGTTAGTTATATTTATCGTTAGTAAAGGCATAAGTAGGAGGAAATGAAAATGTGACATATTTTGATGTCACGATTTCAGAATAATTGTTATATAAAAGACGTCTAACACATTTTGACGAATGTCGTCACCTTGCTTTTGAAGCAATGTTTTGTGTTAGTAATTTGTAATAACTATAATATATAAAATATTAATATATAAATACACAAGATAGTAGCAAACTTATATTGCAAAATAGACTAGGCCGTACCGAGAGACTAAGCTTCACAAGTCACATAAAGAGGGGTCTGACCTCTTGTATTATGAAGTCTACGGACACTTGTGAATCTTATACTCTTGGATATAATGGCCAAAACCCATCTGTAAGACAGTGGGAGAATGAGTTGTCAAACTCAGTCTCGTACATACTGATGTACCCGAGTCAAGATTAACCAAAATAAGTTATTCGTATATTTTATTAAGACACATGTTCTTGATGAAACACAAGTCTGATAAAATAAAGAACGAAATGGCAAAAGTATTTAAACTGATTGGATTAGATCGAATGGTCAAATACTTAGCTGCATAAAATCTGGCGCAATTAAAAGAAAATGTGATTTTCTCTCAGGTCAAGTTCGTTAACACATCGGTGTGTTAAAAGGTATGAATCACACTTAGTTAGACTTGGTGCGATCCATAGCAAGTGACTCTGAGTTAAGTCCTCCCTATGGGTTAAGTCCCAGACAGTAATGCCTAGGTTTTGATAATGTTCTATGAGGACATTATCAATAAGATATTCATTAAATCGATCATTAGGAAGTTGTATAATTACTCGAATCTCGTGAGACGAAGGGTCGAGTTAAGACATCATCATGGATGATGAATTAGTCAACTTATAGGATGAAATTCAGAGTAGTAACTCCGATTTATAACTTGATGCAATCAGAATAGGTCCGTGTGCGTAAATAAATTTTGGAATTTAGTTTACGTGCCCAAGGAAAATGTTTCCTCATTTTCTGCAAGTAAATCTTTAAGTTAAAAGATTGGTGCTGAAAGAAAATAGTGAAGTACAATCATGTTGGTCGAGAACGTTTTTCATCCTAATTCCTATAAAACAGATTATGATGAAACCGTTTTCGCCAGCAGATGTGTACAGATCTACTCGGACCAAACTCGATGTAAACGCTCATGTTAACCATGAAAATTGGAGCATTCATTTATAAGTTCGTTTTTCTAAATATGATTTAGACGAACCAACTTATATAAATTAGTCAGAAAGTTTTCATGGTCAGTGGGAGTGTATAAATTACATGTGAGGCATCAAAAGGATGGAACATATATTTTGACAAAGTAATCAAAGAGTTTGATACTTTATCAGAAATAGATATGAGCTATTTGAAATGACCAATAACTAATTTAAATTATTATCATAAGGTACGATGAACTGGATAAAGTTCCAGAGAAATGAAATATTATGGATTCCAACAGACCATATGAATTATTTATGGTTGGTCCAACATGAACATAGAAACCCCTTAAGTCTATAAAGTAGACGGTAGACGGTCTAGCAGATCCACTCATGAAGGCTCTACCACATGAAGTCTTGAAAAACTTATGTGTAAAAACTTTATGAGATATCAAGATAAATGGGCCTGAGTGCAAGTGGGAGATGTAGAGAGATGATGCCCTCGAGGCTATTTATCTCTGTGTGTATAGCACAAACGTCTTGTTCGAAATAACAGTAAGTTGTTTGGTAATAATTTATCTAAGTTATTTTATAATGTAGTAAACATTAGATATTAACTTAGGTAAAGTCCCGAGTCTTTATGCAAGGTCAAACAGGTATCGAGATGAGTATCTCGATCATGGAGAAATGTTTGACCGTCTGAAGCATAAGTCTAAAAGGGTTCGTGGTCGTAGATGTTTCGAGACAAGGATATCGAAACATCAGATAGACCATTGTGTCTTAGTCTTTACCATTTAGCGGTGGCGATGATCTCATGATTGTTTGACTTGGCAAAGTCGAAGACGAGACACATGTGCTCATTAGAGAATGAGTTCACTGAATGATCCACAAGAGTTATCTTATGGTTATATTGACCAATCTGTCAATGATAACTCTCAGTGATGATAGGCAAGTTGGTCTTTTGACTTGAGGTCATTTTACGAACCTGTACGTGAATAGTGCCACTTAGATCACTGACCTAGCTTTGAGGCTAGGCCTGTCGAAAGGTCTTTGATTGGGTATCACTTGAAACGTACGAGGAGAGTAATGACCAAGAGAGGATTCGTCTCTCCCGATCAATGGGAGTTAGTGTCGTAGAATTAGTTCGGTCTTTAGTAAAATCTCTGATCAGAGTATGTTGGAAGAAGTCCAACATTATTTGATTAAAGATCGATGGAAACTAACCGGAGTCAAGTTATTGGGGTTGACAGTTTGATCGTACCCTAGACTTGATCTACACGACATAGCTTAGACGAAGAGACTATAACTGCGGAACTCATCACGGACACAGTCGGGGTGGTCTCGACAATACTCATGTTGATGAGTCAACCACATAATTATGATTCTGAAGCAGGGACGGCAACCACTGCTCGTGGTCACGGCCGCATAGGGCTTCGAGCCCAACCTGTTGTAAGGGCCAGGCTGTAGGGTCTCATACAGAGTGCGACCTTCATCTAGTAATAGGTAGATATTAGTTAGGGAGAAGAATTTGCATTTGATGCAAGAGATAGAAAATTGCATTTGATGCAAATGATAATTTAAGCTTAGATAGGGACTAATTTGCATATGATGCAAAAAGAGATTAAGTGTGTCTTAAATTGTTTAAGACTATATTTAATTAATAAATGCAAGGAAAAGGTTACCCGGATGACGGGATCGTCCCGCTCTAAACGCAGATTCAAACCGCGTCAAAAACGGAGTCCAAACGAGTCCAATAAGTCTATTTAAAGTGTTTAAATAGAAGCCCAAATAAATCAGGCCAATGTGCTTTTTGCTGTTTAAGAAACACAAAATAAAAAAAAGGAGGCCGCATGTTTTAGCGCCTGGGCAAAAAATTGCCCAAAGGGGCGGGCCCAGGCCCCAGGCCCGCCTGGGCCCAAGCGGGCCCAGGCGGGCCCCACTTCGGGCCTGCACGTCGCAGTGTTCTGTGGGGGCCCACTCTATGGGCCCCATAGATAGGGTTCTAAACCCTATGGTTATTTTGGGCGGCGGCTCAGTTTTTGCGAAAAACAACTCTTGTGCTGATCTTTGGACGATAAATTGGAGGGTCAAACGGACTCCGATTGACTCGCCGTTTTTTCCTATGCGTTCACCGTTGAACGTCCTTCGTATTGATATGTTGTATCAATCATGAAGTTCAACGGTGAGTGAGTTAAAATTCACGAAAGTTTGCCCTTTGTGAAAGGCAAACTAACTTGGTTTAATTAACTCCAACTTTAGTCCAACATCGGATTTTGCGTAAAGGGGAGCAGTCAGCTGCCTATATAAATAGGGGCCTGCTCCGCTCCTCAAAACTCGTCCCAAGCTCCAGATCTGAGCGGCTCCCGTAAATGTTGGAGCACGCTCAGATCTAGGCTTAAATTAATATTTCTCTTCTCCCTATATTTCTGTCTTACTCCTGAGGGCTCTGGCAAAGTCGCAAAGGAGTTCGGATTCGAATCCAAAATCTTAGCGAAGGCTTTCACTCGCGTGAAACTTTCTTCGGCGCGTGGTTGGCTCAGCGACACATGGATTGCTCGCCTCGGGATGCGGAGCGGTTCGAGGAGCGGTTTGAGAAGCGGCTCGGCGTGGGATGGGGAGCGACTCGGAAGATGGTGCGGAACATCTTGCCCGCCCCAGGGTTGAGATTCCGGGTATGTGTTTTATAAGCTTTTGTTTTAATTATTTGTAGTAGTTTAGATCCCTCTTGGGGTGGTCAGATCCATCCCAAGTTGGCAGAGATCCTGGCTAAGAGGGTCTGGTTCCTTAGGGCATCATGTTAATTAGATCAACATAATTTTATTTTCCGCTGCGTATGTCTATTTTCTGACTTAGGATGGGTATAGAGTTTTTTGTGCCCTAAGGGTCCTAGAAAACTCTTCACCTTCTGCTACTTTTGGTGTGGGTCGATCTGAGTCATCGATCGACCGTCATGGTGTAGCAGACACGTTGTCGAAAACCTGCTTTAATTGTGTCTATTCAATCTCCACCTTTGGTTCTTGCTCCTTTTTTAGTAACACCAACTCATCAAACGTTACGTCTCTGCTCAGGATCACCTTCCTCTGTGTCGGACACCATAGTTGATATCCCTTGACACCACTGTTGAAGCTCAAGAAGATGACTTTCTTGGCTCGAGCATCGAGTGTGTCTACCTTCACGACATAGTAACTTGGACAACACCAAACTCGAAGTGATCTATAGTCGAAAACTAGCTTTCCTGACCATACCTCCAAAGGAGGTTTTCTTTCCAATGCAGCAGATGTTCATCGATTGACCAAGTAGGTTGCATACGCCAGGGCCTCTGTCCAGAACTCCTTCGATAGATCAGCAGTTGACAGCATGCATCAAACTTTCTCCAGCAAAGTCTGATTCATCCTCTCTGCTACCCCATTCTGCTGCGACATACCAGCAAAGGTGTACTATCATTGTATCCCTTCCGATCTGTATAACTTCTCGAAGAGATCTGACTTATACTCACCATCGTTGTCACTTCGAAGACGCTTGGTTCGTCGACCGGTTTGAGTCTCGACCAGCTTCTTCCACTCGATGAAAGTGCTAAGAACTTGTTCCTTCGACTTCAGCAGAAACACCTATACCATGCGTGAGAAATCATCGATGAACGACACAAAGTAGTGTTTCCCTCCTCTTGAGGCTGTTCTACTCGGGCCCCAAACGTCGGTGTGTACGTAGTCAAGTGATGCCTTCGTACGGTGGATGGTTGTCCCAAATGAAGCATGTGTCTATTTTCCAAACACACAGTGCTAGCAAAAATCTATCTTTCCGGTCTTGGCTCCTTTTAGAAGACCCCAATGATAAGCTTCTACAGAGCTTTCTCGCCCACATGACCTAGTCGCATGTGCCATAACATTGAGTCGTACTTCTCAGCCTTATGAGTCAGAGCCGCTGTGCCAGCTACGACCGAGTCATCCAAGTAATAGAGGTTGACTTGATGCTTCCCCTTCATCACAATTATTGCTCCTCTAGTCACTCTCAGAGCTCCATTTTCCATGGTCACTCGACAACCCTTGGCTTCGAGTGAATCGAGCTATATGAGATTGTGCCTTAGATCGGGAACAAAGCGCACATCATCGATGTCTCATGTAACACCGTCGCCCATCCTCATCTGCACTGTCCCGATGCTTGCCGTGCTACAGGCTCGGTCATCGCCCAGCAAGACCATACACTTACCACATTCCCTGAAGGTTGTAAAGTACTCTTTAGTGATGTCATATAGAACGAGCACCCAGAGTCGAGTATTCAAATATCTGACATCACGCCCTCTGACGCACCGACTAATACGTACTCCTCGACCTCATTGCCCTTAACGACGTTGGCAGTTGCGTTGTGCTTCTTCTTCGCCTTGGGACAGTCTCTGACCCAATGTCCTCTTTCTTTATAGAAAGCACATTGATCCTTCGCCACCTTGCGCTGAGGGCCTCTTGTTATGTCTCTAGACTTGGATAAGAAATACCCCCCTTTTCTCCACCCTTCTCACCACTACGACCCCTTACGACTGTAAGAGCATCGCTCGAAGCTCGACTGCTGGTATCTCCATCGTTCTTCCTGACCTCGTTGTTCGTCAGAGCGTTGGACACCTCTTCAAATGTGATCGATTCCTTACCATAGGTAAGAATCGACATCAAGTACTCATACTCGATGGGTAGAGAGTTGAGGAGAATCATCGCCTTGTCTTCATCATAGACCTTCATGTCGATGTTCCTTAGGTCGGTAAGAAGCTTGTTGTACTAGTCGAGGTGTTCCTCCATAGAAACCGCCTCGACTAACTTCAAACCGAAAAGCTTCTTCTTCAAGTGTAGCCGGTTCTGAATGTTCTTCTTCAAGTACTAGTCGCCGAGCTCCTTCCAGAACTTGCTTGCACTTGTCTTCTCCATATATGTGTATTTCTTCTACTTTGACAAATACAATCTTATTTGCGGTAAAGAAGATTGATCTAGTTGATGCCGAAACACCATTGAAACAAGGAATTCATAAACAAAATCCATATACTAACGCATATTCGACATTGAAATATTTTTAAACCATAAGGATTTTGTTCCTTCCCTGTATGTAGATTTCTCATATATGAGTACATAGAAAGGGAAAGTTTAACAAGCATTATAAAAGATGAGGAAGCTTCAAACGAATTGGATTGACTTAAAAGGCCAACTAGTATAAGGATGTCGAAAATGCTATTTCTTACATGTATCATGAGTGCTCATAACATATAGTATTTGAGTTATCAAACCCCTCATTATGGGATATCAAAGAATCAACATGAACAACTGGGAGTTTGAAGAAGATGGTTGATTCCTTGCATCAGAGTTTCATACCCAAGAAGAACCGCCACTCCTTTCAAGCCTAAGCAAAAGAGGCAACCCTTGAACACTGCAAGTGTACACATTATTAATTATAGTTCTTCATTTCCTTTATTAGTTCCAAAAGTTTAAAATCACAAACAATCAAAAAAAATTCCAAATCAAAATAATAGGGAGTTTTGATATTTGGGAGAAAGCTCAATGCATCTGTATTTGCCGACCCACTTCAGAATACTTTACTAAGCTGTTGGACATTTGCAATCCTATAGTTCTTGATCCGCACAATTCTTTTCTGGAAGAAATATTCAAATTTCCACAATATCTAAAAATAGTTCAGAGAATTAACCAACATCTTCAGAGAATATTTTATCAGAATATTCTAAATGAGTTAGGTTTCCCCCCAAAAAAAATAAGTATGTACGTATGTTCCAACAATGCGTGCTGAACACATTAACCAAGAGTGCAAACAATTATCTAAAAATTGGAAAATAAAAAAATGTATTATGAACAAAAGATTGCTGTAAGAAATAACATAGTATGCTAAAAGTGATACGGCGGTATAGAGAAGGATTATCGTAAAGGATGTGATATATAAGAGGAAATTCTTATGTGCTCCGTATGTATACGCCATAAGCTACTAGTCCACTAAGAATAATAGGATGATTATATTGTTTGTTTTTTCATCTAGTTATATTATTTAGGATCTTTTTAGCGTAATTATATCTAGCTATGGCATGAAGACGTGATTAAAAAGTAAAAAAAAAATAGAGGAAAGTAGACCGTGGCTATGGGCTCATCGTTGGAACAGTGTAATAGCAATTGGTTTCATTTGACAAATGCCTGCAAATCATAAGCCATTTTTGAACAGAAAATTAGGTTCGTGTTCAACAAAAAAAAACCTTTGTACTGTCCTTAATAGTAATGCCATGTTCAGGACTGGTAGTGTCATTCACTAATTTCCTTCTTACTCATGGTTATAATCACCAAATGACCAGTTGAAAAAAAACCTTTGTATAGGCTAGAATTTTCAGTTCCATCTAATAACAATGGTTCAAGGAGTCGGATATAGCTGTCCTCAGAACTCAGGGCCACAAGTGTATTTGTTGCCGAGGGAAATGGTTGTGCATCGTATTGCTCCTTTGTTGTCCCATGCGGAGATGTTCACATCTGAGAATTAGACTTGTCCGCTGAGAATTGCCACTTGCTGCCGCAATGCGCACGGCAGTAGGGCAAGTGCCTGCAAAATGCTTGCATAACCACAACCTTGTGAAATCAACGAACAAAACTCGAGTCAGTCATGGATGTTGATATGTATTCAGAGAAGTCGGTCATCGCTCAAGAATTAAATTTAGAGGGAGCACAATTTTTTTTGGGCGGAAATAATTTTTGCTTACTTTATTTTTTGCAAAATTGTAGCAATAATGAAAAATTATATTGACTCAATCACATCCTTGGATAAGATAGTCGTAACGACTTACAAACTACAATTGCACTCGATGTGGACTTAAGCTCTGAAAACGTTGTATAACAACTTCATTGTCGATGCTATCAAAAATATCATTCTCAATATACACAATCAAATTTTCATTCATCAATTGATCTCCCATTCGATTGCGTAAACGACTCTTCACAATATTCATACTAGAAAATACTCTCTCAACTGTTGCCGTCCTGCTGGAAGAACCAACGCAAGTGTAATTAGCAAATAACCCAATGTATATAACATATCCTTTTAGTCGTAACCATCTTCTTAGCAAAATCTCTCAATCCTTTGAGTCTAACAAACTCTTCATTAGAGCGCACATAAAATATATAAGCTTCAACTTGATCTTCAAGTTTCAAAAGATCTATATGAGAAAAGTCTTTGAGATAAAATTGAACAAGACAGCGCAGCTTTTGCTTGTAATAAGAAGAAAAATAATCATTAGGACACAAACTGGCTATACAAAGTAGTAGTGAAATTATCATTTAACTCCTAATGTTACATACCCTTGATTATCCATCATAAAACATTCAAAATGCTTATACCACTGTCGTGGTGATTGCTTCAACCAGTAGAGTGACTTCTTCAGTCGACATGCACGACCGTCATCACTGCCATAGCCATCGGGCTGAGCCATATAGATCTCCTCTTCGAGCTCTCCATGCAAGAATGCAGTCTTAACATGTAGCTGTACCAGTTCAAGGTCGGACTGTGCAACCAATGCCAACAAGATCCGAATCGAGCAATGCTTCACCACAGGAGAGAAGACCTCATTGTAATCGATACCTTCTCTCTGTGTGAAGCCCTGCGCTATGAGGCGAACTTTGTAGTGAACCTCTCCTGATTTGACCCCTTGCTTCGTGGTGTAGACCAACTTACACCCAATTGCCTTCGTGCCGTTCGAAAGCTCCACGAGATCCCATGTGTCGTTCTTTGCTAATGATTCCATCGCTTCATCCATCGCACTTCTCAACCGCTTCGGGTCTTTGGATGGCTCCACCTCATCAAATGAGTTGGGAACATCGATACATATTGCGGAAAAGGCAAATGAGGCCAACTCCAAGTACCTTGCATGTTTTCTTATCTCACGCCTCGGCCTCAATACTACTATGGAATCCTTCGGCTCAACGACCCTTGGAAACGAACTATCTCCACCAACTGAGCTTGTGCCATCAATTACACCATCGACGGCATAGAGCCCACCTTCTGCTACATCTGGTGTGGGTCGATCTGAGTCATCGATTGACCATTATGTAGTATTAGACACGTTGTTGAAAACCTGCTTCAATTGTGTCTATTTGACCTCCGCCTTTGGCTCATCCTCCTTCTTCAGTAATGCGGACTCATCAAATGTTAAGTCTCTGCTCAGGATCACCTTCCTCTGTGTCAGAGACGATAGTCGATATCCCTTGACACCACTGCTGAAGCCCAAGAAGATAGCATTCTTGGCTCGAGTATCGAGTTTGTCTTCCTTCATGGCATAGTAACTAGGACAGCCCCAAACTCGAAGTGATCCATAGTCGAAAACTGGCTTTACTGACCATACATCCAACAGAGGTATTCCTTCCAATGCAACAGGTGATAGCCGATTGACCAAATAGATCGCATACGCTAGGGCCTCTGCCCAAAACTCCTTCGATCGGTCAGCAGTTGGCAGCATGCATCAAACTTTCTCCAGCATAGTCCGATTCATCCTCTCTGCTACCCTTTTTTACTGCGACTTACTAGCAACGGTGTAGTGTCTCTGAATCACTTTTGATCTGTAGAACTTTTCGAAGAGATCTGAACTATACTCACCACCGTTGACACGTCGCAGACGCTTGACACACCGACCAGTCCGAGTCTCGACCAGCTTCTTCCACTCGACGAAAGTACTAAGAACTTGGTCCTTCAACTTCAGCAGAAACACCTACACCATGCGTGAAAAATTGTCAATTAACGACACAAAGTAGTGTTTCTCTCCTCATAAGGCCGTCCTAAACGGTCCCCATACGTCGGTGTGTACATATTCGAGCATTGCCTTTGTTTTATGGATGGCCATCCCAAATGAAGCACGTGTCTGTTTTCCAAACACACAATGCTTGCAAAACTCGATCCTTCCCGTCATGGCTCCTTTTAGATGACCCCAAACGATAAGCTTCTGCAGAGATTTCTCGCCCACATGACATAGTCGCATGTGCCATAACATTGAGTCGTCCTCCTCAGCCTCACGAGTCAGAGCCGCTGTGGCAGCTACGACCGAGCCATCCAAGTAATAGAGGTTGCCTTGGTGATTTCCCTTCATCACGATCATTGCACCTCGGGTCACGAGCTCCATTCTCCATAGTCACTCGACATCTCTTGGATTCGAGTGAGCCGAGCGATATGAGATTGCACCTTAGGTCGGGAACAAAGCGCCATCATGGATGTCTCTGGTAAGACCGTCACCCATCCTCATCCGCACTGTCCTAACACATGCCATACTGCAAGCTCAGTCATCGTCCAGCAAGACTGTACACTTACCACCTTCCTTGAAGGTCGTAAAGTACTCTCGATGTGGCGGCATATGGAACAAGCACCCGGAGTCGAGCACCCAACCATCTGACATCACACCCTCCGAAGCACCGACCAATACATACTCCTCGACCTCAACGCCCTTTGCAATGTTGGCAGTTGCGTCGTGCTTCTTCTTCGCCTTCGGATAGTCTCTGATCCAATGTCATCTTTCTTTACAGAAAGGACATTGGTCCTTTGCCACCTTGCGCTAGGGGCCGCTTGTCTTGTCTCTGGACTTGGATCTGAAATAACCCTTCTTATTTCCACTCTTCTCACCACTACGACCCCTTACGACTGTAAGAGCGTCGCTCGAAGCTCGGCTGCAGGTGTCCCCATAATTCTTTCTGAACTCGTTGCCCGTCAGAGCGTTGGACACCTCTTCAAATGTGATCGATTCCTTACCATAGATAAGAACCGACACCAAGTACTCATACTCGATGTGTATAGAGTTGAGGAGAATCCTCGCCTTGTCTTCATTGTCGACCTTTCACGTCGACATTTCTTGGGTCGGTAAGAAGCTTGTTGTAGTAGTCGAGGTGTTCCTCCATAGAAACCCGCTCGACTAACTTCAAATCGAAAAGCTTCTTCTTCAAGTGTAACCGGTTCTGGATGTTCATCTTCATGTACTTGTCGCCGAGCTCCTTCCAGAACTTGCTTGCACTTATCTCCTCCATATATGTGTATTTCTTCTCCTTCGATAAGTACTTGCAGATGGTACTACATGCACTCCGATTCAAAGTTCTCCACTCCTGATCGGACATGCCCGTCGGCTTCTCGTCCAATGCAATATCTTGACTAAGTTGGTTCAAGATATCCATGACTTCGCATCTCCACATGCTGAAGTTGATCTTTCCATCAAACTTCTCAATTTCGAGCTTTGTGATAGATACAATAGTCCGAGAAGATGAAGAATACCCATAAGTTGACGCCTTTGGAGAACCGTCATTGCCACCGCTACTCATCTTCGCCTTCTACGTTGACCTCCAACATCTACAGCTCTGATACCAATTTGTAGTGCGACGGACCCTAGCTCTACCAACACAGCACAGCAGAATACACAAGATCGTGGAGACCGAGAACGAAAGACCAGCAGTGCAAACGGAGCACAGTTAAGATTGCTTGTAGGTTGTGGACGGCCGAGGGGGAACACCGGTGAACTTTATTACGAAAGGACTAGAACAATACAAATCTTCTCGTATCTGACTCGAACTAACCGCATTACGACCGACCGACCCAATACCGAGCGATCGACCCTCAGACTCGAACTGACGTCCGAACGACCAATTGTGTTGTAGAAGCCACATGACCATCATCCTCGTATCTGACTTGTGCCGAGTTGGATAGGTCAAATCCGAGCGCAGTCGAGTTACCTCTGCATAAGATAACTCGTCTGCCATATACCTGCTTCTCTTGCGCCGAATCAAGCCAACTTCTTCACAAATCAACCAATCAACCTGCTAGTATTTGTGCATATCTTTTCTCATATACACAGGAGTGCTGCTTCATTTTCTCCTATAAAGTTACCTACATATCTAGTATTCGTGCTCTTTCAATTGATAATTACAAAGATAATTAAGATGTGAAGATACCAGCTTGCCATTTTTGACTAGAAAATTAGATTCATGTTTTTAAAAAAACTTTGTAATGTCCTTAATGGTCCTGCCATGTTCAGGACTAGTCTAGTAGTGTCCTTCATTAATTTCCTTCTTAATCTTGGTTATGTCTCCAAATGACCAGTTGAAATGTCGGTCATCGACCTATAGCTACACTCAGGGCAACAAGTGTATTTGTTTTCGAGGAATTGCTCCTTGGTTGTCCCACGCCGAGACGTTCACATCTGAGAATGAGACTTTGTGCCGAGTATGTCCACTCTTGCTGGCTGCTATAGGCCGCAAGTGCCCGCAAGTGCCGGCGGCGACAGAGAGTCGTGCCGGTCACACCCCTCTGCCCGTCGCCTTCTTCTTTTCCTCGTGGGTGGGGACTCTTTCCCTCTCACCATCTTGCGTGTGGTGTTCTTCTTCTCCGACGAACAACCAATTGCAGGAGAGAGAAGTGCACTGAAGGGATCTCTGGAGTGCCCCCACAACAGATTGTTTTTCCTCCTCTAAATTATTCTGATCTTAGATCCCCAACAACTGTAAAAATTATTATTATTGGATCTATTTGGGTGTTTATGTGCAGAAAGAGGAGGATCAGCAGACACATAAAAAGCCACTAGTCTATAATGATATCTTACCCAACTTCATATATTTGGCATATGAGCTGTCTTCCTCATATATATGGTACCTATTATTCTCTTAAAAGAATTTTATGCCCAGGACATTCAAGAACATGGGTAGAGAGGATTTTGATCTTTTGATATTTGTTCGAACTATTTGAACTGTTCATTTTGATCTTTATATTACAAACTTTTCAAAACACCGAGTATCGAGAATGAATCCAAGGAGTTTTACGCATTCATGCAAAACCATTAAGTTTGCAATGGGTGGATGAAGGGGCACAACATGTTGGGTTCACCCGATGTTCGGAGCTTTGGGTTTTTAGAATATGTCAATCAAAACGAAATCTTTCAAAAATATAATGACGACGAGTGCAATTTTATGAATGTATATCCGGCTTACCTTTATATATCATATGATATCTATTATTTTCAAAATACTATAATAAACTCTGGAAATAATACTAAATAATATTTAGTTATTATATTCTGTGATTAAATGGTTTTCTCCGTTACTCAAAATCTATATTACAAATGATGAAGTTGTCTTACGTAGCGGCTTTGTCTCAGTCACACTTTGTATGGGAGCCACATGGGCCTTACCCCAATGGCCCAAAGTCCACAACCTTGGAAAATGAACGGACAAAACTCGAGTCAGTCATGGACGTTGAGATGTGACTTTGGAGAAGTCAGTCATCGCTTGTTTTAGCATAGAATCAGTCATGTATTCTAGAACACAGGAAATGGCTAAATAATCTGATGACTCTACACATGAAATAACAGTGATTTGCATTTCAATTACATGCTTTGAAAACTAATAATCATGGTTAATTTCTCAAAGCGTCTGTTACGGTTATTAGCTGTCCTGTTAAGTGAACACCACTGGGTCGGATAATGGAGGATCTATGTATGGTAAGGTATCCAACATATGGATGAGGGAGTGAGGAGAGTGTTTGCATCTTCAACGTGTCTCCGTCAGTGTTTTAGAAGACTGATAGCTCCCATGTCCAAAATCATCTATAAAAAGGCTTCATTCCAGCATCAACAAACATTAAGGATTTTTGTGAGCCTCTTCACAATTATGGAACCATTCCGTCATAAGGGTGCCCCTTCTCTCGTTGTTCTCCTGCTGGCCTCATTTGTTATTATCATCCTCGTTTCCTCAGCTAGAGCTTCCCGTCTGCTAGGAAACCAAGAGAGCGCCCTCCTCCAATGGAAATCCACCCTCCAACCCCCCCACCCCCTCAGTTCATGGACCCCTCATATCAATCCATGCAACTGGACCGGAATCACATGCAACCGTCGTCGTAGGGCCATCACCGAGATCAACCTGAACAGCTTGGGAATAGTAGGAAGTCTCGATGCCTTCAACTTCTCAGCCTTCTCTTCCCTCAGGTTTCTTGGTCTCGGGAACAATCTGCTGACAGGAATTATCTCCCCTGAGGTCAGTTCTCTTACTAATCTTTCCGCCATATACCTGTTTAACAATAGCATGTCAGGCATCATTCCTCCTGAGCTGGGAAATTTGACCATGCTATCCTCCTTGTCCCTCGGTACCAATGAGTTCTCAGGACATATCCCACATGAAATTGGAAAGCTCAAATATTTGTCCCAATTAGATCTGAGCTCGAACTTCCTCAGCGACTCGATTCCTTATTCTTTTGGGAACCTGACCAATCTACAGTTCTTGTATCTCTATGAGAATCACCTATCAGGTCCCATCCCTCAGGAGCTAGGGAAGCTCAAACAACTTGCTGTCTTGCAGTTCATTAGAAATAATCTCTCTGGGGCAATCCCGGCATCATTGGGAAATCTTGTAAATCTACAAGTTTTAAATCTTGCATACAATCAACTCTCTGGAGTCATTCCTTCCAACTTCGGAAACTTAACCAAGCTTAACCAGTTGAACCTCCGTGGAAACTACCTCACCGGTCAAATTCCTCCATCTATTGGTAATTTACGCAACCTCACGGACCTAAGCGCTTCCGATAATCAACTGTATGGTTTCTTGCCTCAGACAATCTCAAATCTTACCAATATGATTAGCCTTCAACTCTGTTTCAACAATTTTTCTGGCTACATACCAGATGACATATGCAAATCAGGGAAACTTCAATGGCTTTCACTATTCCAAAACCATTTCACCGGTCCAGTCCCGACAAGTCTGAAAAATTGTAGCAGCTTGCAGAGTGTTTTCTTGAGTTCAAACCAACTCACTGATGATGTGTTCCAAGCATTTGGAGTGTACCCAAATCTTGTTCATATTAGTCTACAAAACAATGCATTATATGGAAATCTCTCACCAAATTGGGCAAAATCTCACAACCTCACATACTTCATCATTTCTGATAACCTTATTAGCGGGCGGATTCCTTCTGAACTTGGAAACCTATCCATGCTGGGAAAGCTTGATCTCTCCTCAAATCATCTTGAAGGCGAGATCCCCAATGAACTGGGTAACTTATCTTCATTAATCCACTTGAATTTAAGCGGTAACCAACTTACAGGAAGAATACCAAGCCATATTGGAAAATGGCATAACCTACAGTCTCTTGATCTATCCAAAAACAACTTGATAGGATTTGTACCAGAACAGTTGGGAGATTGTTTTCAGCTTATTACTCTGAATTTGAGAAAGAATTTCTTGAATGGAACCATTCCTATTCAAATAGGAAATCTAGTCCAATTGCAAACTTTACTCGACTTGAGTATTAATTTGTTTACTGGAAAGATACCGCAAGAGTTTGGGAAGTTGAGAAACTTAGAAGACCTAAATCTTTCCTACAATAAGTTTTCAGGTTCTATTCCATCCTCATTTATCGGCTTGGTCAGCTTGTCATCAATAGACTTCTCATACAATGAATTGGAGGGACCGGTTCCCGATGATAGACCCTTTCAAAAAGCATTAGGCCAACGGTTTTCTCATAATAAAGCTCTGTGTGGTCATGTGCATGGACTATTTCCTTGTAATACATCTTCGATGCAGAAAGATGTGAAGAGAAGAAGTCTCAAGGTCATAACCTTTGTTGTTGTTCCGATTATCATAGGAACTTTGATGCTACTGCTCATCCTTTTTGTTGTCTGCATATTGCCTTACAAGAGGAAGAGACATATTAAGCTAGGTGCAAATGAAGAGACTGATAAGAGTGTATTGTCAATATGGAATTTTGACGGAAAACTATTATATGAGGACATTATTGTCGCAACAGAGAATTTTGATAACCAATATTGCATCGGTAGTGGAGCATCTGGAAACGTGTACAAAGTCATGTTGCCCACACTAGAGGTGTTTGCGGTAAAGAAGATCCATCCAGTTGAAGCCGAAACACACTTGGACAACAAGGAATTCATAAATGAGATCCATATACTAACGCATATTCGACATCGAAATATTGTTAAACTCTATGGATATTGTTCCTGCACTGTATGCAGATTTCTCATATATGAGTACATAGAAAGTGGGAGTTTAACTCGCATTCTAAAAGAGGAGGAAGCTTCAAAAGAACTGGATTGGCTTAAAAGGCTAAGTATTATAAGGGATGTCGCAAGTGCTATTTCTTATATTCATCATGAGTGCTCTCAGCCTATTGTCCATCGAGACATAACAAGCAACAATACTCTACTCGATTCTGACTTCAGAGCTTGCATCTCAGACTTTGGCATAGCAAGATTATTGAAGCCCAATTCCTCTAATTGGACCAGTGTTGCAGGAAGCCATGGGTACATGGCGCCAGGCTAGTTCCTACTCCTTTATCTTTTTTTTACCTCTGCTTTTTTTTGCTTAAGAGTTTCATTTTTAATCCCTTGTGAAATATTGTAAATGATAATATATAGCTTGAAGTTATCATATTTTATTTGTTAGGTGATATGCTTAACAAACAGTTTATTTTTGGGAGTATGATGTCATGATCTTACATCAATTCCTTTTGAACCAATCAACCATGAATATATACTTACATAACTAATCTTTTTATGTTGAGAAGACTTACACAACTAATCATAGTTTAGTTTTTCCACGTTTTAAATTTTAAAAAATCTCTCTGCTTTTACCATCCAACAAACTTTGTGCAGAAGATTTTCTTTTCTTTAAAACTTAAATACTACATGGGTGATATTTTATTTCTAGTTGTTTCCACTTGAGCACATAAAGTTGCATATATATCAAGCCATGAACTTAAGACATTATAATGCATATATCAAGTTGAATTTCTTTGACTTGAACTTTACTCTTGATTAATTAGTCTATTCAATCCAACATTTTAAATTCATGATATATAAGCACATTGTGGATTTTCATTTATAATATAATTTAAGTATTATGTATTTTTATCAATGTGGACAAGGCTATCAAACATGTGCTTAAAGGGTCTAGTTTCCCCCCAAAGGAATTTTACTGTTGAGCTAAAAGAAACATACCATGTGCTTTGTTTTGTCGAATACTATGATACTGAATAATATGATTAATATGATTGACATGAAAATGTAATTATGACAATTTTCTGTTATCCCTTGAAACTAAACATGGTGTTCTTCAATCTTTAAAGTTTTCCTCTTTTCCTGCAGAGCTTGCATATTCAATGAGAGTGACAGAGAAATGTGACATATATAGCTTTGGAGTAGTCGCACTCGAGGTATTGTTTGGAGTTCACCCGGGGGATCTTCTCTTGTCGTTATCATCACCCACAGGTCGAGCAATTTTACTGAAAGACGTTCTGGACAATCGCATATTAATGCCTACAACTGAAGTTGAAGCCACTATAGTTGAAGTAGTAGTTTTGGCACTGCGTTGTTTGGGCATCAATCCACAAGATCGTCCAACAATGCAGCATGTGTCATGGAGGTTATCTTGCAAACCACCTCATCTCCAGCAAGATTTTCAAACAATTAAGTTTTCCGATCTAAACTGTGATGGCCAAGTACACAATTCAGAATGAAAAGCAGGTACATGCATTTGTTTTCTTCCATACCAAACTTGAATAGCATTTAGTGAATAGATTCTAATGTATTTTGTTTTGTGTTTCTTTGCAATTCTCCGAACTTTTCATTATTATTCTCAAGCTCTTGACGTAGAGTTTGGCCAGTTGAAGGATGCAAAACTAATTCAAGTAAAGGAGAATAGATAGTCCATGGAAGAAGAGAAGGAACAAGTATAGAAGAGTTTCCGTTAGAATAAAAAATGTGGTATATTTGGGCACATTAGGATAAGCAAGCTGGTGCGCCTGTGGATGGGACTATGCAAGTTGGTGGAGTATTCATGATGATGCTCAGGTTGGTGTGTCTGCACATGCTTCTTGCAGGCGGGTGCTCTCAGCCTTTACGTATCAAGCTGCTGATGGAGTGGATTTTGTTTCTCATGAATAATCTCCTTGGTTGTCTTTGATCAAATGTTCTCTCGGTTCTTTTGTTGTGTTTTGTTGTGTGGGTTTCTTTTGTTTTTCCAACTTGTGTACCTGAGATGCTTTTTAAACTTTTGGGCAAATACATTTTCAGCTTGGGGGGTATTGCTTGGGTTTGTTTGTAACAAACTACTCTATCAGTAAAATTTGGATCGGAGGAGCAAGCTTTGCACCCCATTCTTACCCTTAAAAAAGCAGTATGTTTCTTAATCCAAGGGAAAATGTAAGAAAATTAGAAGAAGGCTGTATATTTCTTAAAGAGGAGAAAATTCCAGGACTAGTGCTTTTTTTGTTTCCCAGTGATTACTAATATTAATTTTGTGGACACCAAATTTTTTAAATACCTGTATCAACCATAAAGGCAGTTAATTTTGTTTTTTCTCTGACGATGTTAGCATCTCAGCCCATGTTTACAGGATGTTTTAAAGAGGATCTTATATTGCTAGTGGCAATGAGTTACGGGATGATGAAAATTCATGCTCCTTCCAACCGGTCCCCTTAGCAGTAGGGGAATTGATCATCTAATTAATGCATCAATTTAATCATGTGCAACAGGGTTCTAACAGATCAGTGCCTTCCGAAGTATGGGATCATGCATATACATTTCTTAGACAATCCAAGATGGTGAGCTCCTGTTTATAATACCTCCAAAAACCACAAAAAACCCCAACAGAAAAAAGCCTCCAAAAACCGAAGTTCCCAGCTTGCTATGATTATTACGTGAATGTGATGGTGGGAATTCTAGTTGAGGTAAAGATTCTAGAGCTACTACGAATGAATTAATTACTAGCAAAGTGGGATGGTGCAATGTAAAGCTCCCAGCTTGCTATGATCATTACGTGAATTTGACATATGCATAGGGCTGTAGTTTATGCATTGAGTTTGGATGTAAACTTAGGGTGATGGTGTGTTAAGGAAGATGTCGACATGTTAGCACAACTTGAGAAAATTCACGAGAAGAAAAATCTGACATTGAAGAAGTCAACTTTGAAATTTGAATGTGGCTCAAGCTTATTTTTTTTGAAAAGATGCTATGGTGCCATAATGTGGCATAGAGTGACACTAAAGGTCACTACAAGTTTATGGATTCCAGTTATGAAGTGTTGAATTTGGAGATTCATCTTCGCAAAAGGTTCGTTAGATACTCGGCTAGCTGGTGATGCTTAATGCGAAGCTTACTAGCAAAGTGTCTGTGTCTTATAGTGAAGTGTTTAGCTTGAAGTTGGAGGTTTTGAAAACATAGTTTGGTTCAAGAATTGAGGTATAATTGTATCAAAGTGGTGTGTTAAAATTAGTGCTACAAAACACCAAAATACACTAGATTTTAGCCCAAGATATGTTAGCGTGAGTCAATGGCACAATATATGGTAATCATATATTGTGAAATTATGTGGATTATTAGTTACATATTCTATAGGTGAGAACATGGTAACGTACGTAATTAGGAGTAATGAGTAGTCAATGGCACAATATATGGTAATCATATATTGTGAGATTATGTGGATTATTAGTTACATATTCTATAGGTGAGAATATGGTAAAGTATGTAATGATGAGTAATGAGGAGTAATGGGGAGTAAATACATTGTATCATTATA
The DNA here is from genome assembly GCA_030789695.1 of Scilla litardierei. Lineage (NCBI taxonomy): Eukaryota > Viridiplantae > Streptophyta > Magnoliopsida > Asparagales > Asparagaceae > Scilla > Scilla litardierei. Next base: position 59,472,189 of record CM061131.1, read on the forward strand.
TTTCTATATATTCCTCCTTATGGAGAAGAAAAAATATTAGTGAATTCACAAATTCCCATCATATTTGAGTTGGTATCGGGGCAAAGATCCGAAAGGGCTTTGTCTCCTGCTATCTGGTATTTTCCGATCAAGAACGATCACGAGATCTTCTTCTTGGACGTGACCGTCGCTCACCAGATCGGCCTCGTCTAGTCGTCTTCTGCTCATCGGATCGTCGCTGTGACTCCACCTTCGTCGATCTCCTTCCAAACCAGTTCATTGCCTTGCTTCCCAGCCAGTTCCTCTCCTCAGCTTCGTCACCGTCGGCTTCGTCTCCTAGACCGCCGGCCAGACTGCCCTTCTTGTCGATCTCCTTCTCGCTCAGACGCAGTTCAGTCGTCGTCTGTCGTCACCCAGAAACACAAATCTGCTTCATCGAATCACATTCAATTCACTACTCGACCCACCTTCAAATAGCCCAGATCTGATGTCGATCTCCTTCTATCCTGGCATCGGCCCACCTTCAAAGTTACTCCTATAGCTTCCATAGCTGGTCATGGTAAAATTGGTATGGCTTTAAAATTTTCTAACTTTGTCGGATCCGATACATGGATTCTTGATTCTGGTGCCTCTGATCATATGACTTATAATAAATCATACTTTACTGAATTGGCATCCCCACTAGTGTCCTATATAACCAATGCCAATGGTGAGGCGTTTTCCGTGTTATGGTCAGGGTCAGTTCGTATTACTATTATCTTAGAACATCATAATGTGTTATATGTGACTGACTTGTCTCATCATTTGATATTTGTTCCCTAGTTGAATACTGAGTCTAAATGCTCAGTGACCTTTTATCCTATGTATGTGATTTTTCAGGATCTTCTCACTAGGAGGTAATCCATCGGGGGTATTGAAGGGGCATGTTATTCCATCTGGATCAGACATATGCAGGGGAGAAACCAGGAGCATAATCCCGAGTCGCTTTGACCTCGAGTTCTGATTGGCTAAGTGAAATTTAGTTGTGGCACCGCCATTCGAGGCATCCATCTTTTAGTCTTATGAGAAAAACCATGCCTACTCTTTTTGTTGGCATGGATGCGTCTCCTTTTCATTGTGAAACTTGTGTTTTAGCCAAGAGTCCTCGTGCTACTTATTCTCCTAGTACTTCTAATAAAAGTGCTACTCCTTTCGAGTTAATTGATTCTGATGTTTGGGGACCATCTAGAGACCCCACCGTATTGGGTAAGAGGTAATTTGTGTTGTTCATCGATGATTGTACCAGATTGTCATAGGTTGCTCTTCTTAAAAGTAAAGATGAAGTCTTTCCAGCCTTCCAAGGATTTCGTACTATTATTCAAACACAATACCACAGTACCATTAAAGTTCTCTGTTCTGATAATGGAGGAGAATATGCTAATCATGCTTTTCAAGAGTTTTTTAGAACTCATGGGATTGTTCACCAAACCACATGTCCACGAACACCGGAGCAAAACGGAGATTTCGAAAGAAAAAATCGACATTTACTAGACATGGCTCGTGCCCTTCTCTTTAGCGATCATATGCCTAAGTATGTTTGGGGTGATGCTGTAAGTACCTCCTCCCATCTTATCAATCGTCTTCCATCTAGTGTTCTTGGGGGGAAAATTCCTTTTGAGGTTCTTGCATCACATGTCTCTTTACCTTCATTCCATAATCTTCCGGCTTGTGTATTTGGTTGTGTTGTCTTTGTTCATATTCCAAAAGCTCTTCGTTCAAAGTTGGATGCCCGGGCAATAAAGTGTGTATTTGTGGGATATGGAGACTCTCAAAAAAGGTACAAGTGTTATCATCCACCTACCAGAAAGTACCATGTCACTATGGATGGTACTTTCTTTGAGGACATGAGTTATTTTTCCTCTTTAAAAACAACTCTTCAGGGGGAGAATTCATTTTTTGAAGAGTTGTATTATGGAGAGGGGGAGGAATCAAAAGTCACACAAGAATGGAGTTTTTCGGATAGTCCAGTTGCCTCTAGCATGTCACTTCCAAACAGCCAGACACCATCTTCTATCACTGAAAATGAGGAAGATACAACCCTTCAGGGGGAGGATTCATATTTTGAAGAAGATACACCAACTTCTATCGCTGAGAATGAGGAAGATACAACCGCCTCTCCTATCAACACTTCTACCCCCGACTCTCAACTTCCTAGTGCAGAAGATCACTTATCTGAGGTACGTCCATCCACTGATACTAGTGAATCTGGGGTTGAGCAATATGTGTTATTCAATAGGTCCACTCGGGGTTAATCAGTCAAAAGGTATGAACCTACTCTCACTGCCAAAGCAAAATATCATGTAGCCAACTATATGTCCACTAGGATGTTATCTAAGTCATATGAATCATTTGTGAATCAAATATCTATTGTATCGGTACCTAACAAAGTGTTATCGGTACCTAACAAAGTGCAGGATGCATTGGGGGATCTAAAGTGGAGGAAAGCAATGGAGGAAGAGATGGAGGCATTGCATAAGAATGATACTTGGCAACTGGTGCCTCCACCACAAGGCAAGAAGGTTGTAGGTTGTCGCTGGGTGTTTACTATTAAGCACAATACAGATGGGTCGGTGAATAGCTACGGAGCACGCCTTATGGCAAAGGGGTTTTCTCAAACGTATGGGATAGACTACGATGAGACGTTTGCTCCTGTTTCCAAGATAAATACCATTCGGGTTCTACTCTCGTTTGCTGCTAACTTGAACTGGCTACTCCGACAGTTCGATGTCAAGAATGCTTTTCTTCATGGAGAGTTAGTTGAGGAAGTGTACATGAATCTTCCACCTGGATATATTGTTTCTTCTTCTGGTGATTTTGTATGCAAATTGAGAAAGTCATTATATGGCCTCAAACAGTCACCTCGTGCCTGGTTTGAAAAGTTCTCAAACTTCATGCAGAAGGTTGGCTACAAGCAAAGCACTTCAGACCTACTCTGTTCCTCAAGAATCAACAGGGGAAGGTAACTGCTCTAATTATTTATGTGGATGATATGGTGATCGCTGGTGATGACACAGATGAGATGGATAGATTACAGAAACAACTAACAACTGAATTTAAAATGAAGGACCTGGGTGAACTCAAGTATTTCTTAGGAATTGAGGTGGCCAGTGGGAGAGAAGGAATCTATCTGTGCCAGAGGAAACACGTCCTTGACTTGCTGATAGAGACATGATTGTTAGATTGCAGACCTATGGATACTCCTATTGAATAAAACCATTGTTTGGTTGAATATCCAGATCAGATTCCTACTGATCGAGCTCGTTATCAGAGGTTGGTTGGGTGCTTGATTTATTTGGCTCACACAAGACCAGATGTTGCCTACGCAGTAAGCGTGGTAAGTCAGTTCATGCATAATCCAAGTGAGAATCACATGGAGGCTGTTATGCGTATTTTAAAGTATTTGAAGTCATCACCAGGAAGAGGTGTGTTGTTTTCAAAACACAACAATGTTACGAAGATTTGTGGCTTCACGGATGCAGATTGGGCAGGAAATATTATAGATAGAAGATCTACTTCAGGCTACTTTACTTTTGTGGGAGGTAATCTGGTTACATGGAAGAGTAAGAAGCAGAAAGTTGTGGCACGATCCAGTGTGGAGGCAGAATATAGAGGTATTGCTCAAGGAGTGTGTGAATTACTATGGCTGAAAAGGTTTTTACATGATCTTGGTTTTGGACTCACAAGCTCTATGGAGTTGTATTGTGACAATAAGGCGGCCATTGATATATCACGAAATCCAGTGCTAAATGATCGAACAAAGCATGTGGATGTTGATCGTCACTTTATAAAGGAAAAGCTATATGCCAATATTATTAGCTTTCCTTTTGTTCCAACTAAAGAACAACTTGCAGACATACTTACCAAGGGAGTATCCAAGAAGGCGTTTTATGACTCACTGAACAAGTTGAGCATGATTGATGTATATGCGCCAACTTGAGGGGAGAGTGTTAGCGTGAGTCAATGGTACAATATATGATAATCATAAATTGTGAAATTATGTGGATTATTAGTTACCTATTCTATAGGTCAGAATATGGTAACGTATGTAATTAGGAGTAATGAGGAGTCAATGGCACAATATATGGTAATTATATGTTGTGAAATTATGTGGATTATTAGTTGCCTATTCTATAGGTGAGAATATGGTAAAGTATATAATTAGGAGTAATGAGGAGTAATGAGAAGTAAATACAGTGTACCATTGTATCTCTATATATTCCTCCTTATGGAGAAGAAAAAATATTAGTGAATTCACAAATTCCCATCATATTTGAGTAGATATACTGTATTTTACACCGGATTTTTTTGAGGGATTTCTATTGATTTTTGAAGCCCAAGAAAGCAAACCTAGTCTTCTTTTCTGTAGATTTTTTTCATGTATGACTCGGTGCACTACTCAGTCCTACACGGAATCGGCCTAGGGTGAGTGCACACAAAAGCAGCACATGCGTGAGCCCGGGCAAGCGGTGCAGGATGAGCAGCACTCTCGCACGTGTTCAAACCAGCATTTGCGATTGCAAAAGCGTAGCTGATGCAGGTCGAAACAGTGCTGGCACACGTAGTTATCAGGGTCAATGTCGGATACAATCTTGTTAAGGATAAGGTTTGGTTTTTATTTATGTACAACAGCCCCTTTTCACTTCGCATTCTTGCTTGTGCTTCTCGCAGATCCACCACCTTATTTAACTAACCTGATGTCATGCAACAATATATCCATTGGAATGGAAACCTCTTACTGCAATCATAGTGCATAGCTGATGTGTCATTATATTCCACATTTTATCTAAATGATTACACGTCAAAATGATTGCTCATTTACCTATTTCATACGCTTTTACACTATTATTTGGAATAATATGACTTTTGGAGCGTTTATGGCCATTTCAGGGATTTGGGGCGATATTGGAGCAATTTGGAGTTAATAAGACGATCGGCGACATGAGAGCACCAATGAGACTCATGATGACATGCTCGAGGTGCCAAAGAAGAATACTGGAGCAAGTAAGGGAAAAGAGAGAAGGTCGCTCGATCGAGATATGATGCGGCGAAGGAATCGAGTGACCCGAAGTGCTTGAAACAGGACAGCTGAGCACTATTTCTAAATCTGCTATCACCTGGGATTTTTCAATATTTTTCTGATATTTTTCTCAGATAGTATACTTCAATTCGGTTCCAACGCCACCAGGAACACGCCAATCGAAGGTCGGATGAGCCCTAGGGAATTTCTACAAGATGATGCTGCAGTGCTGAAATTCTGCTGAAATCTGTTTGACACCTACTCGACCGAGCAGAGAACTCTACTCGACTGAGCAGGGTGAAAAATCAGCTGAAATCTCCCAGAACTTGCTGTTCGACCACTGCTCGGTCGAGCAGTTGACTGCTCGGTCGAGCAGTTGACTGCTCGACCGAGCAGAGTGCTAAAAATGTGTTTTTGGGCTGAAATTGCTGTCGTTCGACCACTACTCGACCGAGCAACCTCCTACTCGACCGAGCAGTGCCTGCTCGGGCCGTGTAGGCAGAGCAACATATTTCGGAGAAGCGCGATCTACTGACAGACTCAACCGAGCAGCCTATTACTCGACCGAGCAACTACATACTCGGACCAAGCGGAACCTACTCGGTCCACGCAGGCAGAGCGTGATTTTGGGGGAGCGCTCCAACCTACAGACAGACTCGACCGAGCAGTTTACTGCTTGGACCAAGCCGCCATGGGCCCGGGCGGAGATCGTGATTTTTAGAGGGTTGTTTTTCGAGGGTTTTTATGGGGATTGGAGGCAGCCGCAAAAAGGGGCTCTCGGTACAGAGATTTAGAGAGACTTTGAGGGAGATTTTTAGAGAGAGTTTTAGAGAGCTTTTTTAGAGTTTTTCGGCGACGATCTTTTGGGGAGTTAGGCCATGTCCTAGGCCCCTCCTTTGTATCAAGATAAGTACTTTTGTCTCTTTAATTCTATTTTTGTTATTTCTTTGTGATTATTGATTAAATATCTCGTTGATGCGTGCTAGGATGAATTCTCTTGCTATTATTGAATCTTCTATTGTTTTTCCTATGATGCATGTGTAGTTCTATCTAGGGCTAAGGGATTAGCCCATGGATCTTAGGATTTAGACGTAAAGTTGAGATTTTTATGGTGCGTTGGTTATAAACGGGGTTGTATTTTGGTTGATCTAGCGAAATCCCTAGGAGAATTCGTACTGAGATCGTGCCCACGGTCGGTGGAATCGATTAGCTTAAGCAGTATACTATGGATTTAATTAGGGAGTTAGTGGGTTCAACCGAAGTACGTGACCATGCCCGGCTCGTGCCTTGATGGGATCCACCGACGAACTATATCACTAATTGACGATACCGCCATTGCGTCAAATAGAGCCACCAAAGTACCTCGGAACTCTAACCTACGAGAGTGGTACGGGTTGAGAGCATTCGAACCACGAGAGTGGTGAGATTATTGTAGATCCTTAATGCATGTATCGTATGCGCCTATCGCGAGAGCGGGGTTAATACAATACGTTAGATTCATGATGCCCAGACACATGAATTCACTTCCTAGATGCTACAATCCCCAATAAAACCAATGCAACGTAAGAGTCCTAGCCTAGCGTCGACGTCCGACGGTCCTAGTGGTGAGTCCTAAAGCCCTAGTCTTTTCTTTCTTTCTTTGTGTGGACCCCTTTGTTTGCGACATCGAGTGACACGACTTTCGCATCCATCATCATTACGACACTCCATACTCCACATCCACCAATAAACCTGCAAGTCTAACTCAACTTAGGAGTAGATATGTAGTATAGCACCGCTTCCCCATGTTCGATACCTACTTGCCACTATACCGTGTGCTTGCGGTAAACGACATCGTTTCAGAGTTGATTCCGGCTCGATCAAGTTTAAGGCGCCGTTGCCGGGGAGGCATTCCGCCATATTATATATTTACCACAATTAGGTTGATTAGATTACGTAAAAAACAAAAAAAATAAAAAAGATAAAAAATAAAACAGAGAGTTTTTTCCCCACCACCTGCTATTATTATTATCTTTATCTCTCTTTGTACCACTGACGTCTTTTCCAGGTTGTTTATTTTTCTTGATCAGGTACAGTTGATGCAACGATGGTGCTTCCAAGGATGCGACCGGGTTCTATACGGTCCTATATATACCTCGCTACATTTTATCAGGCTGATGGAGAGTCCTTTAGAGAAGCATTGTGCAAGTTCGAAAGAATGTTAGGGATGTTCCATACGGAGTCAGACCATGAGTGGGATGGTTCCAGGCTATTTGATATCTTTGCTGGAAGACTAAAGGGACCCTCACGTGAGTTTATGAAGAGGATGCAAGTGGGAAAGTTCAGTGATCTGCAGTTGGCAGAAACCTTGGAGAAAATGATAGATGATGCTTGATCTACCGGTTCGCTAACCGTTACGGTAGGTAAACCATCCGACCAAGCATTCATCGATTTTGTTATGGCTAATGTCTCTGATGCAGGTACTATCGTAAATGGAGTGTATGCTTCACTTGAAGGTGATCATATCTACCTTTACACCATTAACACTCCACAAATAGAGGCATCTGAGCTGTCAGAGGAGGACACATATATGGACCTATTGAGAAGCATCGTGGATGCAGTTCGATGCACCGGTCCATTAACGATAACGGCAGGTGACCCTTTTGAGCTTGGATTTTAAAAGTTTATTACTCATCGTATCTCTTCCATAGGCACAATTGATGATGGAGTCTGCGTTCTCGTTGAGGGTCACAGGACCCACTTTAATATCGTGGCCAAGATACATGAGCACATAGAGCCACATGCACCTACCATGGAGAGGGCCAAGCCACACCATCCAGTGTCTCGAGTTCCAGGACGGAAACGAAGACATATGCATAAAAAGGAGAAGATGAAATTCACTTTGTCTACTATACCAGAGGAACCCGAAGAGGAGGCCGAAGCATTGCATCGTGAGGAGGCAGAGCTATATTTATTTTACATATTGCACGTGGAGCCAGAGACTTTCGCCAAGGAGGTTGTGCATTGGGACGAGGACACAGCCATTTATGAGGATCCCAAGCATTACCCTCCTCCTTTTGAGCTACCGCAGCCACCTCCACTTTCTACAAAGGCTGAGCATCCCTCAGAGGACCACCCATCAGAGCTTACTGCTCCCCTTCAGGGAGATCTCTTCACTCCCTCGCCCTTTACATTTGATTCTCCTCCCGTGTATGATGTTTATTATGATACAGATTTTGATGACTCTTTGCATCTTTTGCAGGATACACATACATATGATCAAGAGGTACAATGAGACGTCTACGAGGAGGAGAGCGAGGAGTTAGCACACATGAATGCTATTGAATATGATCAGGAGGTGCAATGGGATGAGTCTGACGATGATGAGGAGCATCCTGATGAGACCCACTCTAGTATGCCAGAGTTACCTGAGGAACTAGAGGAAAACAACGAGGAGTTGATCGACGTGGTGCACGAGCATAAATATTTATTTCCAGGGAAGTGTTGTCAACCATCTTTAATTTTAAATACTATTGTTGATGACCATATCTGGAATACATTTATTTTGGGGAATTATTTTCTGTAGGAGGATATATGCCCATAAGGCGATTTATCCTAAGTATACGTCTTGTTCATACTGTATATGGTATCCATTATCATAAGTATGAAATCGTTTGAATTAATATACTTAGATAATGTCCATAGACTTATAGTTAGGTCCTTATGTATCTAGATAAGATCTCGATTATGAGTAGTAAAAGACTGAATAGAAACGTAAGTCTTAAAAGATTCATGGTCATAGATGTGTTGAGAACTGGATATCAACACATCGGATAGACCACTGTGTCTTTGTCTTACCTTAGAGTAATGATGATTTCATAGTCATTCGACTTGGTGAAGTCGAAGACGAGACACAGGTGCTCATTGTAGAATGAGTTCACTGAACGACCAACTTAGAGTTATTAAATGGTTGACTTTAACTAAACTGTCTATAATAACTCTAGGGTGATGATAGGTAAGCTGGTCCTTAAGACCTGAAGTCATCTGTACGAACCTGTGAGTGAACAGTTTAGCTTAGACGTATGATCTAGCTTCGAGGCTAGGCCTGCTGAAAGATCTTAGGTTGAGTTGCACCCAAGGCTCTCGAGGCAACTAGATGACTAAGATGGGATTCGTCACTTCCGTTAAAGGGAAGTTAGTGTCGCAGGTTCAGTATGGTATTTGTGTTAATCCTCGACCGGGGTACGTTGTAAGAAGTACAACGTGAATACAACAAAGACCGCCGTATACTGACCAATGTTGTCTAATAGGGTTGACAGTAAACCATACCCTAGGCCAACAGGGATACAGTCTTGACGAAGGGACTATAGCTAACGACATTCATCACTGGCACAGCCAAAGTAAACCCAACGATGCTTTTGTCAATGGGTCGATCACGTTATGTTGATTCTAAAACAGGGACGATAGCTACTGCTCGTGGTGACCGTCGTCTGGGGGTTCCGAGCCCCAACCTATAATAAGTTCAGGCTGTATGGTCTCACACCGAGTAGCGTTCGTGTCTTAATAATGGGAAGATTAATTCAGAGAAATTCATTTGATGAAATTGAATAGTTGATATTCACAAAGCTAGTTGTGAAAATAAGTCGTAGAAGCAATAGGGACAATGTTGTATTTGATGCAAACAAAGATTAAACGTGTCGTAAATTGGTTACGACAATATTTGTAGGAATAAATACATTGGAAAGGGTTACCTGGATGACGGGATCGTCCCGGTCTAAACACAGGTTCAAATCGCGTCCAAATCGGAGATCAAACGAGCCCAGAAACGCAAAAACAGTCCAAGGCAAAGTGGGTTAGACCCACTGGGCTTACAAGCCCATCTGCAAAGGTAAACGGGCGCGGCCCGCTGGCTGCAGCAGGCCTGCACCCGCTGCAGCAGTGGGCGCACGCCCGCCGCCCAGCGGGCGGGCGGCCCGCTCCTCATGCCTTGGGCGGGCGTGCCCGCAACTTAAGTGTTTTTAGGGTTTTTTGAAACCCCAAATGACGGCTACAAAAATTGATTTTTTGCCCATCTTTGGGCAATTGTTTGAGGGGTCAAACGAAGTCGAAATTCATCGCCGTTGGTTCCTACGCGTTCACCATTCGAAGCCCTTCGAAGTGATAGCTTGTTTGGTGTCTAAAGTTTAATGAGTGAAGAGAATTAATTCGTTGAAGTTTGCTTTTGTGAAAAGGTTACTAAACTTCAATTAAGCTAAATTAGCTTAATTGAATTCTCTTCATTTTAGCAATTGTCCTACATTGCTCACAACGAAAGGAGAAGTGCCGACTCCTTATATAAATAGGGGTGCACTCTCTTCATTGAAAGAGGCACCAAGTCCTCGATCGAGTAGCTCCGGATATTTGCGCTAGCTCGATCTACGACTAAACTATTCTCTCTCTCTCTCTTCTTCCTATTCTCCGGACTAGTCCTAGCAAGACTACGAAGGGGTTTGGATTCAGATCCAGACGTCTAAGACATGGGTCTATTCAAGTGAAACTTTCTACCGCGTGTGATCGGCTTGGAGGCGGGAGTCGGCTCAGGCAGATCGGTTCAAGGGTGCGAGGCGGCTCGGGTGGATCGAGTCAAGACGGTTCGGCTATGAGGATGATCAAAAGACGGTGCGGTACATCTTGCCTGCCCCAGGGTCAAGATCTCGGGTATGTGGTTAAGCAAATTTTAGTGTAGATTTAATTTTGTCGCTGTAGAATAGATCCCTCTTGGGGTGGTCAGATCCACCCCAAGTTGGCATAGATCGGGCTAGGTTCTGGCTCCCTCAGAGCCTAGCTAAATTGTTTAGCTAGCCTTAGTTTTTGTTTTTCCGCTGCGCTGTTATGCCCCTGTGGTCCATCCGACTTAGGACGGACACAGATCCGAGCTCTGAGGGTCCGTTAAAACCCCTACATTTTCCACATCAGATTGATGCGGCTCATCTTTTACAGGATACAGGTGGAGTCATTGGGGAGATGCTGGGAGCCGCGTTGCTAGAATCTGATGGAGCCCGTGGAGATACGCACCTGGCGGAGCCACGGAAAGTGCAGATAGAGCAGCTTCCTGTACCGACAAAGATTCTGGATCCTCCTTTTGCTACAGGTGGTACCAATCTAGTAGTGTAGTATTTTATGCTTTAAATAATCACGAATCCTCTCGACAGCACGAGGACTGTATATGATTTTATATGTTTTTTTAGTTTAATAAATTCACCCATTTGATGGCTCAATTATCTTTTGCACCCAACCCACTATTTATAATCCATGCTCACCCTTATATTTTAGTGATTATTTTGCATCTCTCCCCAATTTTTATGTGATGTTTAAGCTTGGGGGAGAGAAATTATTTTGTTTAGTGGCCCCCCATCTTATTGTTGTCCTCTATTTATATCATACAAACATTGAGGACAATGTGATGTTTAAGCTTGGGGGAGTGCATAGTGCATGCACTCTGCTTCATCGTGAAACACACTTCGAAATTTCCATATGAACTATGTTCATGATTCGGGTTCAATATTAAAAATTTAACCCCCCCCCCCATTTAGCCCTATTTTGTGCTCATGTGATGCTACATTGTTCTCTAATTCATACGTATTTTGTACACAATTATTTATTAGAGAAAACACTCTATTTGAGCACAAAACAGCAATTAACGAAGTATTTCTGCCCTTCTTATATTTTTCCTAGCTTGGTCTCGATCTCACGATTCCAACGACTATTTATTTGTATTTTTCTGAGACCTATGCTAATTACTATGTATTTTTGAATGCAGAATACCAATTAAAGGGGGAAATACGCATGAAATACGGCGTAAATACGAAAATACGGGACACGTGGCACTCATCTGTGCGTTCCTGCTCAATACAACGTTCCAGCGAAAGCGGGCGACGCGGCAAGATGGTAGCCGTTGGATCTTGATCCAACGGTCGAGATCAATTGAACGAAGCGGAAGACTTAGCAGGACGACGTGGCTATGTGTGGGCCGTCCGATCTAGATCCAACGGATATCTCCGTCTTCGCAACTGAGCGGCGAACGAGCGAAGAAGCGGCAGAATCTCAGCCGTGCGATGGTAATCGAACGGTGCATATGAACTCCGAATCGAGTTCGGATCGAAGCAAACGGATGCGAACGCACGCTTTTTGACGCACACATGGCGTAGCGAGAGTTGATCCCGCCGCGATCGAACGACTGAAATCTTAAGCGATCTGCGGGTTTGGGTTTGAACGCGATTTGGAGCGGGTTTCAACCCGCTAGCAACTTAAACCCGCAATGTTTATTATTTAAGCATATTTGGGGTTAGGGTTGCGTATTATTGGCGTATTGGAGCACCTAGGAGCCGAATTTCCCATCTGAAAAATTCTGTAAATTTCCAGAGGCCATTCTTCAATTTTCCAGAGAGTTTGGAGTCTAAACATGGAGTTTTGGTGATAGTTTCTTATACTCATACCCCTTATTTGGGTGTTTTTCATCGTATTTTGCTATTAGAACTATGTATTTTGCTATGATCATTGATTATTTCTGCATTATGAGTAGCTAAATCTTATGTGTGCATGGTATGGAGTAGTTAGGGGATGTGAATCGTATTTGTTTGGTTGAAGTTCATTGTGCTTAATCGATAATGTCGCTAAAGTTGTAGTTTTTATTATTAAAACCTCTTTTTCATCTTCCAAAAGAAGTGATTAAGTTGATGATCGCCCCACAAGGGTGAGCTTTGATCTCTCCAAAAGAGAGTTTCATACCGTATTTGTAGGATTATAATTTTAGCGACGATTTTATTCATATTGTGCTTGAACCCCCAAAAGGGTATTTTCCGATGAATCGCTCCCAAAAGGAAGATTTATTGAGTTATATTTAATCAAACAACGTATACGAATCATTGATCCTAGCGAACTCATACCATGTGCATATTTCTCACATATACTTTCATATGCTAAGTTCGTTGTTCGCATTGATTACGTATTCACAACGCACTTTCACACCATCATCACCATCATTATTGAAGTGGTTAGTTTCTTTCCGTCAGATTTCTATTTGATTTGAGCTGTGGTTTCAACAGATTTTCTCCCAAGGATTCGACATCTAGACTCCCAGATTTTACTACTTGTACGGACTCTTGCGCTTGAGAGAAGCACTATTTTGGGCCTACCAAGTTTTTGGCGCCGTTGCCAGAGAGAACGGTTTGTTACTACGGTTTATTTCATACAGAAGACCTTCGGTGAGATCTTTCCACTTTATTGTATATAAACTTTTGTTTGCTTTCATATAAAAAATATTTGTGCTAGTTTATGTGGCATATGACTCCTAGGACACATAGGTTGACTCGACGTTTTGATGTGGCTAATAATAATATGGATGAAAATTTTAGCAACAATAACGAGAATAATGCGCAACCTGGATTTCCTAGAACTTTAAAAGATTTACTCAGACCCACTAGGACTAGCACAGCTTCATGCTTTGTTTTACCTACCGATGCAAATTCTTTCAATTTTAAACCTGAGGTGATCCAACTCTTACCCACCTTTCATGGGTTAGACAAGGAAAATCCATATCTTCATATTAAAGGATTTGAGGAGGTATGCTTGACATGCTTTGATGGGAAAACTAGCGAGGATACGGTATATCTTAAACTGTTCCCATTTTCATTGAAAGACAAAGCTAAAAATTGGTTGAATGCATTGCTATCACGTTCTATTACTACATGGATCGATTTGCAGGCTGAATTTCTAAAGAAGTTTTTTCCTATTCACAGGACACAGGGATTGAAGCGGCAGATCATGAACTTTGCCCAAAAAAGCGAGGAAACATTCTACCAGGCATTTGAAAGGTTCAATGAGCTGTTGCTTGCATGTCCACACAATGGCTTCGACAAAAACAGGATTATTGGCTTCTTCTACGATGGATTACAGCCGCAGATGAAGCAATTTGTAGAGATGATGTGCAATGGATGATTCTTTGATAAAGAGCCAGATGAAGCTTGGATGTACCTAGAGGAGATAGCAGAAAATGCGCAAACATGGGATACTACTTCAGACTACGAGAGAGGGGGCCACTCTGCACCATCTCAGCCTACACGAGGAGTGGTATTCAATTTGAAGCCACAGGATGCACTGGAGGCAAAGATGGAGGCCATGATCACGAACAAGCTTCATGCCATGAATTTGAAAGAGGCCAAGGCAGTTGAGATAGAGCAAATTTGTGCACTTTGAGACGTTGGTGGCCACGACACTAGTGCTTGTCCTACACTTCCAGCTTTGAAGAGCATGCTAGGCAATCCAATGGGGGTGAATCAAGTGTCATCAAACTACCAGAACTTCAATTCCAATAATAAGAGGTGGTGCAACAATCCAAACTTAAACTGAGGCTCCAATCAGCAACCTCAGCAGCAAGCTCCACCGCCGTTCAGACAAAATCAATATAACAACAATTATCAAGGTGGGAACCAAAGGAGATACCATGAGCCAATGCCACAACAGCAGATGCAACCATTTGGCGACGCACTTCAGCAGCTCATTCAGCTACAACAAGCCCAAATGCAGCAACAACAGGCTCAATTTCAGGCTCAGCAGACGCAAAATCAGCAGATGAGTGAGAGCTTGGCGAGGCTTACAACGACATTGGAGAAAGGTAAGCTTCCATCACAATCAATTCCAAATCCTAATATGGGCTCATCTTCTTCTGCAGGTAACAATATGAAGCCGTGCCAAGCTGTATCCACTTTGAGGAGTGGAAAAGAGATTCAAAAGCCTGACCCACCAAGCAGAGAAGCTGAGCAAGAAGAGGGAATTCAGACCCAAGAAGAGGAAATTCACGAGCAAGAGGAGGTGCAGAAAGAGAGCATGGAAGTGGGTTTAAGCAAGAATGTCATTAAAGAGAAGGAACCCGCAACATATGTACCTGCAGCACCTTTCCCTCATCGGCTACTTCAGAAAAGCAAAGATAAGTATCAAACTGAAATTCGCGAAATTTTTCAGAAGTGCCAGATAAATATTCCATTGCTTGATGCTATTAATCAAATACTTGCCTATGCTAAATTTCTGAAAGACTTGTGCACTGTTAAGAGAAAATTGAATGTGAAAAAGAAAGCATTTTTGACTGAACAGGTTAGCTCTATCGTGCAACAAAATACACCACCTAAATTTAGAGATCCTGGATCACCCACCATCACTTGCACCATTGGCACTAAAAAGATTGGAAATGCTTTATTGGATTTAGGGTCTAGTGTCAATATCTTGCCATATCCTATTTTTGTGCAGCTTGGGTTAGGACAGCTAAAGCCTACATCTGTTATATTGCAATTAGCTGATAGATCTATTAAAGTTCCAAAGGGATGCATTGAGGATGTCCTCGTTCAGGTGGACAAATTTTACTACCCCGCAGACTTTATAGTTCTAGACATCCAAGGACCCTAAACTGCCAATTCTACTCCTATCTGTAGTGACCCTGAGCTATGAGGAATAAACACTAGAGTGGGGTGAATAGTGTTTTATAGAATTATAAGGAATTTACGCCAAATAAAACCCTACTCCAGCAACACCCGGATCCCCTCCGGATACTCTAGCAAACCGCTAGAGATTTCCTTTAGCCCACTTGCGGAAACCCCACAAGTGCAATCGACCTACAATCGATGTCCGTGTATCCCACAACCCGGGAACACGCAAAACCCTAAATCCCACAACTTGGGATTTAGGCAAACTCTCACAAACCGAGAGCAAAACTAAATCTTGACTCCCACAACTTGGGATCAAGCCAACACTCTCATCAACCGAGAGTAAACAACAATATAAATGTATTGAAGATGAAATAAATAGCTTCTTACCACAAAATCCTATGCCTTGAGAAATACTTACCAATTTAGGGCAAGAATGGATTTTGAGGAAGATGAGATCACCAAACCCTAGCTCCACCAAGATGGACAGCAATAGATGGCTAGGGTGAAGATGGTGACTTGGATTCAAGCTCTTAGCTTGAGAAGCTCACAAGGAATGAGAATCTCTCTTGGGGAATTAGGCTCAAAGAGTAGAGGGAGAGATTCTATTGAGATGAGAGAGCTTGGAATTGGAGTTGAATGGCTCTCTTCAAAGATGTGAAAATGTCTCTAATTTCAGCCCTTGGATCCCTGGTTAGAAGCACACAAACTTATATAGGGAAGAGAGAAAACGGTCACAAAATTCGTGGCATTAAATGCCCAACGGATCTATTTCTGAAGCTGCTTAATCGGTCTAAGAAGGGTCATCAACCGACTAGATTGACAACTAGTCGGTCAGTGAACCTTCTTGGACCGACTAGATGGTTAACAGAGAAGATGGTGAAAATCTGGGTAAGAACTAGTCGGTCTAAGAAGGATCATCAACCGACTAGATTGACAACTAGTCGGTCAGTGAACCTTCTTGGACCGACTAGATTTGAAACTAGTCGGTCTAAGAAGGATCATCAACCGACTAGATTGTCATTTAATGCATTAACCATCCTTCTTGAACCAACTAACTGGTCAACAGTGCAAAGGCTGAATTAACAAGGAAAACTAGTCGGTCTGAGAAGAAACACCAACCGACTAGATCGTCATTTAGTCGGTCGGTGAGCCTTCTTGGACCGACTAATTGGTCAACAAATGGTCTTGAATTGATTAGGACAACTAGTCGGTCTGAGAAGGATTTCCAACCGACTAAATCGTCATCTAGTCGGTCGGTGAACCTTCTTGGACCGACTAATTGACCAACAGAGAATGGGCTGAGTTGAGCAAGGATATCTAGTCGGTTCAAGAAGGATTCCCAACCGATTAGATCGTCATCTAGTCGGTTGGCTCTTCTTCTTGAACCAACTAAGATGCATATGAAGCCATGAAATGAAACGATAGGCTACAGGAAAGTATCTAATAGCTTCTAAGGCAATCCTAGAGATACGATATGAAAGTTATGAAGATTTCTAGGCAAGTATACTCAAGGCTTAACATTCTACTAAACCGAAGCTAGAAGACAATATAAATAACATGACAAACCGTCTTCGAAGCTTCAACATGGAGAATCCGAATCCCTTGACTTCATGAATACTCCTTGAGCTTCAACGAAGCTCCAGGCACAACGATCACGCGTTCTGAGGAAGTCTTGGGACGTCGCTTGAGATGAACAAATTACTTTGGCGACGATCTCCATAAATCTTCATGGACTTGAGTCTTTTAGTTGAATGACTTGAATATCTTCAACGTCATGGTCTTCGAAGCTTTTGACTCATCCATTCCTTTCTTCTCTTTGGATTGAATCTCCATTCATTTGTTGATGCCATTGGCTTGAGGTTTGAAGTAACCTTTAAGTTCTTCAAGCCAATGCTTCACCTTTGTTGATCTACCAAGTCCTCCACTTGAATCAACATGTGTAGTCACTTTTGATCTTCTTGAATCTAATTGGTGACTTTTTAGTTACCTGCAAACACAAGAGTTAGTCACAATGAGTTGTGTTTGATCATCATCAAAATCAAGGTGGAGAGTCCAATACTCAACATTCTCCCCCTTTTTGATGATGACAAACCAAATATAAACAAAACAAATAATTGTGCATTAAATATACTTACTCCCTCTGCAATGATGCCAATCAAGTTAATATCAATAATCAATAGCATCATTCAGCAGTAAATAGTGTGTGTATCACATGTGGTTGTGTATATATTGCATGAATGACCAGAAATAATATGCATACACAATACAAATCATATAGGTGATACACATCATAAACATGAGCATGATTACCTATATATATATATAATGTAATCAATATAAACCAATGATCCAATGCTCCCCCTGAATCATATACATGAACGATCATACTTAAAGTCTATATGATTCAAGGTAATGTTTAACACTCAATATTTAATAAGTACATTCTTTGTTTATTTCTCTCCCCCTTTGTCATAAACAAAAAGATATGGGGGTATAGAAACAACAAATGCAACAATAGAGTGGAAAACATAAAGCATATGTTAGAAAAGTGATATCAATTGTAGAGATATCAATTGTAATGTTCTCTAATGTAAAGTTACCAATTGAAAAACTAGATATCAAAATAAAGATATCAAATGTAAGAGCACATATCCAACAACTCAACCACCCTCAATTATCACAAAAAGATAAGCAAAAAGCATATGTGATAAAAGATTACAATAGATACTAATTGTAAAGAGTAGTGTGAGCAATGTTAGAAAAGTGACAATTGCAAAAATCATGACATCACTTGTGAAAGAAAAACAAGTGATCAAATAGTGTCAAATAACCAAACAAACTCAATTATCACAAAATTTATAACATTAAGCATAATGTGATAGACTGTCCTTGAGCAATGAGCATGACAAATGACATGAACATGATTAAATACATCATGGTGGAATCAAAATCATCATATTGACATAGTTAAATATTTTAGCAAATTGAGTGCATGGAAAACAATTCTATGTTTTCATACAAACAAAGGTATCAAATCAATATAATCGTCGAGCGACGAAGTAAATATCAGATACCAATTGTGGAAATATCATTTATAACCATGTGTACAAAGTCATGTTATTAAATAATAACACAAATTAAGTAAAATGGCATGAGATACAAATTGTAGTCATACCAAATCATCTCCAAAAGTATCTCCAGCCAAAATTTAAGTGAAGTGTGCGATGTGGGCATACACAAATATCTATATCATGCAAAGGTGTTATGCCAAATAGAGATAGAAACATCATAAAACGTATGGCATAAACAATTCTAGCACACTAGGATACTAATTGAAACAATGTTCAAGAGAACCATAGTACAAGCATGCATTCCAGAATAGATACTCACATAAAGAGTCAATGAAAAGCATGGAAATCCATGAGCATAAAGAAGATAAGCACTATATCATAAGCTCAAAAACTAGCATCAAGCAAGATCATGAAAAGATGATATCCAATATCAATAGTCTAACAATTGTAAATATGTAGATATGATATGTAGAGACGATACCAAATGTAGTCTAACAAAGTATGCAAAGCAGGCAAATAATGTCAAGATCATGATATCACTTGAGAAGGAAACCAAGTGAACAAATAGAGACAAGATCTCATCCTAGCTCAATTATCACAAAAGATTCAACATGAGGCATAATGTGACAAAACATCTTTTGAGCAAAGGCATGAAGATAGTCTACTATCAAAGTCACAAGGTAAGACATAAACGAATAAAATTATCATGAACATCACATGTATGCATACCAATTGTGCGAATAGAATAAAAACTTGTGTAAGCACAATATAATCGGATGTGGCATCAAAGAAGTCATAGTGCATCAAGATATATTCATGGAAGAATATCTATGACAGAATATACATATCATCAAACACAATATAAAGCTTATGTGATCGTGTATAGCACAAGTTATCTCTAACATCTCATCAAAAATAGCATAAAATATGAGCATGAGATGAGGGATGACAAAGTGAGAAATATAGCTTGAAGATCACTAGCTAATATGAATGAATGTTATGTTACTTGTGTAAATATCATACATGAGAGATTTAGCTATAGACATGAAAGATCTCTTGAATAATATTATAGCTAAACATCAGTCATGAAGTAATTAAAATGACAAGTAACATGCATTGATCACCCCAAATCATATCAATACATCTCATAAAGATAATCATATAAACTATAAGAAAAGTATGAGATGTGAGGTGATACAATGAACAAATATGCATAAAGATCCTAAGTGATTAATCTTATACATGGCATGAATTATGTATAACGTGATGAAGTATAGCATGCCATAAAGAAATGAGAGATTCTACTAGAATGGTATGACAGATCATGGTATGGTCTAAATAATCCATGAATATCGTCATCAATGAGAATTAGGTACAAGTTGTAGAATCAAAGTAGCAATGAATCTTAAGATCAACATACTTAAAATAATCTAATAAACAAACAAGCATGTCATACACATCAGTTATCATTACCATAATATTTAACAATCTTCACAAAGAAGCATGCATGTGAGGAAATGCGATGTGTAATGACAATGTGTTCCAAAGATATGAATATCAATAAACAACTAACCAATTCATTAACAAGGTAGTCACATAAACACACAATCTTCATGAGGGTGTGACAAGAATGAGCTACTGAAGAAGTATGCTATATTACACATATCGAATATATTAAACTACCAATTGAAAACATGGTAGTCAAAACCAATATATTAAAATACCAATTGTGCAAAACACATACTTACAACCATTTAGCTCTCCCTATATGTGTGCATCTCTAATGCACCATCCTTTCCTTTGAATTGATCCGTCATTTGTAAACCAAGGAATGTGTAGGGTAGGCATCTTGCACAACAATCTGTCAATTCAACAATTGGTGGTATCCAAAAACTTTTTGGATCCAATTAGGTTAATGAAGAAAATCAAGTAGTCCAATAACCAATCATTTACCAATTGTAAATAACACTCATCAATAGAAATGCATGACATGCATTAATAAGAGTTATTATAATCATGAAAATCATACATATCAGGAATTAACAATTCTCAATCATTAGAAATTAGAAACACCTAGACTAATAATTCATATGCATATGATTTAGTCAAAATACATTATACAAGCAATCATCATTATGAATACACACATCTAATACAAAAGTGTGTGCAAGAAAGATTCCGCATTCAATATGCATATGTGCACAAAATAAACATTCACGTCACATGCATATTGGAGGAAGGCATGAAAAGTACTACCACAACGAGTGTGCATGAAAAACATAAAGTATTAAATTTCAAAACCAAATTTTTCTTTCCCTTTGGCATATCAACAAGATAGGAAGGTGCAAATTGATAATAAATCATCAAAGGTTAGAGAAATCAACTAATTTATATGCACAACATAATACGAATGAAATGCAATGACATATAGATGAACATAACATGCTAGCAATCACAACATGTCATACTCCCACAAAATCATACAACTATGCAAACTTGGGAGTAGTGGACGAACTCACATATATATGGGTACAAAAAGTAATCATACAAGCATGGTACCCAAGCATGAAGTGCAATATGAGTGGGTAAGCAAGGTGGAAATCAAATAAAGATTAGAGTTTGATTTTCATACATATATTCGCATGAGAATATGTCATTCCAAATATACGATTCTATATGTGTGTTCATACCATGCCTAGAAACAATCTTAGGAATCCAAAAGATAGTGATTTGGGATTCTTAAGAAGAGGTTGTAGAGGCATGAGTAGGAAGTTGGGATGCACGCTTGTGAAATGAAACATAAATATACGCGTGTCCCGAGTGTGAAACATGCAAATGAGCATTAGTTATAACATGAAAATATTTAAGCCACATGTTGTAAATAATCCTCGAATAAACATATAAGTAAGGATTATGAATACACAATGCACATTAGTCAAGAATTTGACACACGTGAAACACATAGACATGAATGACATACGAGGCACACAATATGCAAACATAGAATATGCATGAGATAGTCTCAAACACAAAGTGACATCTACATGCATCCAACACACATGGAAACCAAATGTAAGAATACACTTACAACGTTAAGCTCCCCCTACTTTGGTGCATCACTTAAGCACCATCAACTCCATTTGAATGAAAATCTTTGCAAATCAAAGAGTTGGTAGGGTTGGTATCCCAATGTGGATTGAACCTAGAAAACATAATTTTGGTATCCAGAAACCTTTTTGGATCCTATGGGTTAGGCAACAAATTTAAAATACTAAATTCAAATAATTGTAACCCATATCCTAATGTAATCATACACAATGTTTATGTTGCATATAATCAAACATGAATATGAGCGAACGCATGTGTTGCATGAAAATATTAAATATTTTAGACATGAAAATAAAAAACACAATGATTTACTAATAAACATGCAATAGAAATCAAATTCAATATGAATTTAAGTTTCTAACAAACAGGAGCATCTAAGACCAAAATCCAAACAAAAGAATAAACCAATTCTAAACACAAATGCCTTGGTACCCATAAAATGAAATAAACTTATGGTACCAAGCAAATGAAGGGTCAACGGAAACTAACCCTTCGGAAACCAAGTCCAAGAGGACTGTGATTTCCCAACATAATCATCATTCAAAATAATATTATGAATATAAGATTGCACATACATATCCTTAGCATGAGTGCTAGTGTTCTTAGGACCCCAAATAGTGTATGATTTGGGAATCCTCTTCCTAGTGGTTGCATGCACAAAAGGTTGATTTCTACGTGGTGCATGTGGCCTAGGAACATGAGATCTAGCAAGAGCATGAGGAACATTGTGTTGTGCTAAAGCATGATGATGATCATATGATCCATGGTGTGGTGTTGCATACATACGTGGATGAATATGAGGTGTGTATGCATGAGGATGATCATGAGAATGAGCATGCACATGTGGATGTGATGTGTGATCATAGGCATGTGAAGGTGCATGAGCATGAGTACGTGCATGAGAGTGTCTCAAATAAGTGTTTGCACGTGCTCGTGGGTGTGGAACATAAAAACCATCATTCGTGTGAACATGTGGAGTAGGAGGTGTGTTCCTACGTGGCATAACATTGGTGTACATGAATGCATGACCCTTCTTTGGAGGTCCACCCAAAGTGGGTTTCTTTCCAAAGGAGGGAGGAATGGGAGTGGTGGTTTCCTTAGTAGTAGAACTACGCAAGTTGTTATAGACACCACTCGTGGATGCACCGGAGGATGGCCTCACAAAATCTATAGTTACTTCACTATAGGAGGTGCGTGCATTGGATGCATGTGTGGCGAGCTTGTGCACTTGGGATTTGAGATCCTCATTCTCAATTCCCAAAATAGTGTTTTGAGATTGAAGATTTTCAATCTCAAGATCGTTACTATCCGCAATGGAAACACGATCAAGTTGAGATTTGAGGGACTCCACCTCATTTCTCAACATGCCATTTTGAGTAAGCAAACTTGCTTTCTCATTAACGAGTGTCTCAACAATGGTGTCATTGTTAGAGGTGCTACATGAAGATGTGTTAGAGAGACTAGCAATCGTACTCTTAGCATCACAATATTTATGCATAAGCTTTTGATATTTATCAAATAATTGCTTAAGCTCAATTTTAAGATCATCTGTTGTTACCTCTTCATTGTCGCTATCGCTTTCACTTGAATCGCTTGATTCGTCACTAGAGTCGTCCTCTCGTGCCATCAAGCCCATGAATGAATCCCTTTCATCATTGGAGGAAGAACACTCCGAGGTGGATTCTTCTTGCTCCGCTAGCATGTGCCATATTTGATATGCCGTTGTTGCCTTGGACACATGCATAAGAATGTCATAAGTTAAATAATCAAGCAAGATATCCATTACCTCTTGATGTTTCCCCGCCAATTCTTTTTGCTTATTTGTCCATTCATGTTCGGGAGTGGTAGGTGCACGAAGGGGCTTCTCCACAAGTTTCCAATAATCCTTATCGATGGATTGAATATAGGCCTTCATCTTTACACACCAACTTTGATAATTGGGCCCGAGAAGATATGGTGGAAGAGGACATCGTGTGTTGTTGTTGTTGGTTGCCATAGCTATAACCTCGCTCTGATACCAATTGTAGTGACCCTGAGCTATGAGGAATAAACACTAGAGGGGGGTGAATAGTGTTTTATAGAATTATAAGGAATTTACGCCAAATAAAACCCTAATTAACCAACAAATGCAGAATGTAAGAAATGATCAACAACACAAAGAACAATGCAATGCTAACATGCAATCTACCCTGGTTCGGTGCCACCCAAGTCTTCCCGACTTGTTACCGGTGCCCTACTCCAGCAACACCCGGATCCCCTCCGGATACTCTAGCAAACCGCTAGAGATTTCCTTTAGCCCACTTGCGGAAACCCCACAAGTGCAATCGACCTACAATCGATGTCCGTGTATCCCACAACCCGGGAACACGCAAAACCCTAAATCCCACAACTTGGGATTTAGGCAAACTCTCACAAACCGAGAGCAAAACTAAATCTTGACTCCCACAACTTGGGATCAAGCCAACACTCTCATCAACCGAGAGTAAACAACAATATAAATGTATTGAAGATGAAATAAATAGCTTCTTACCACAAAATCCTATGCCTTGAGAAATACTTACCAATTTAGGGCAAGAATGGATTTTGAGGAAGATGAGATCACCAAACCCTAGCTCCACCAAGATGGACAGCAATAGATGGCTAGGGTGAAGATGGTGACTTGGATTCAAGCTCTTAGCTTGAGAAGCTCACAAGGAATGAGAATCTCTCTTGGGGAATTAGGCTCAAAGAGTAGAGGGAGAGATTCTATTGAGATGAGAGAGCTTGGAATTGGAGTTGAATGGCTCTCTTCAAAGATGTGAAAATGTCTCTAATTTCAGCCCTTGGATCCCTGGTTAGAAGCACACAAACTTATATAGGGAAGAGAGAAAACGGTCACAAAATTCGTGGCATTAAATGCCCAACGGATCTATTTCTGAAGCTGCTTAATCGGTCTAAGAAGGGTCATCAACCGACTAGATTGACAACTAGTCGGTCAGTGAACCTTCTTGGACCGACTAGATGGTTAACAGAGAAGATGGTGAAAATCTGGGTAAGAACTAGTCGGTCTAAGAAGGATCATCAACCGACTAGATTGACAACTAGTCGGTCAGTGAACCTTCTTGGACCGACTAGATTTGAAACTAGTCGGTCTAAGAAGGATCATCAACCGACTAGATTGTCATTTAATGCATTAACCATCCTTCTTGAACCAACTAACTGGTCAACAGTGCAAAGGCTGAATTAACAAGGAAAACTAGTCGGTCTGAGAAGAAACACCAACCGACTAGATCGTCATTTAGTCGGTCGGTGAGCCTTCTTGGACCGACTAATTGGTCAACAAATGGTCTTGAATTGATTAGGACAACTAGTCGGTCTGAGAAGGATTTCCAACCGACTAAATCGTCATCTAGTCGGTCGGTGAACCTTCTTGGACCGACTAATTGACCAACAGAGAATGGGCTGAGTTGAGCAAGGATATCTAGTCGGTTCAAGAAGGATTCCCAACCGATTAGATCGTCATCTAGTCGGTTGGCTCTTCTTCTTGAACCAACTAAGATGCATATGAAGCCATGAAATGAAACGATAGGCTACAGGAAAGTATCTAATAGCTTCTAAGGCAATCCTAGAGATACGATATGAAAGTTATGAAGATTTCTAGGCAAGTATACTCAAGGCTTAACATTCTACTAAACCGAAGCTAGAAGACAATATAAATAACATGACAAACCGTCTTCGAAGCTTCAACATGGAGAATCCGAATCCCTTGACTTCATGAATACTCCTTGAGCTTCAACGAAGCTCCAGGCACAACGATCACGCGTTCTGAGGAAGTCTTGGGACGTCGCTTGAGATGAACAAATTACTTTGGCGACGATCTCCATAAATCTTCATGGACTTGAGTCTTTTAGTTGAATGACTTGAATATCTTCAACGTCATGGTCTTCGAAGCTTTTGACTCATCCATTCCTTTCTTCTCTTTGGATTGAATCTCCATTCATTTGTTGATGCCATTGGCTTGAGGTTTGAAGTAACCTTTGAGTTCTTCAAGCCAATGCTTCACCTTTGTTGATCTACCAAGTCCTCCACTTGAATCAACATGTGTAGTCACTTTTGATCTTCTTGAATCTAATTGGTGACTTTTTAGTTACCTGCAAACACAAGAGTTAGTCACAATGAGTTGTGTTTGATCATCATCAAAATCAAGGTGGAGAGTCCAATACTCAACACTATCATCCTAGGTAGACCATTCCTAGCGACATGCAATGCTTTAATAAATTGTAGGGATGGTCAACTGAAAATCACTTTTGGCAACATGACTTTGGATTTGAATATTTTTAATACATGCAAGTTGCCACATGTGGATGATGAGGTTGAGAGCGTGCATATGATTGATTCATTGGTGGATGATTATATTTGTTCTGAATTTTGTGTTGATGCTTCTATTGTTGAGACTTTTATTGGTGATTCTGATGACATCTCTTTTGTGCAGGAGAACGTGAAGGAGCTCAACACGGTATGGGAGCCTGGGTTCGAGGCTTTGCCACCTAATGCATCAATTCAAATTTTATCTGAGGTGGAGGATCGAAAGCCCTAATTGAAGCCACTTCCTGAATATCTCAAGTATGCCTTCCTTGGAAACGAAAACAGCTTCCATGTGGTAATATCTTCTAAACTCTCTTTAGAACAGGAAAGCTCTTTACTTGAAGTGCTACGAAAGTATAGAGGTGCTATTGGTTGGTCCATTGCTGATATAAAAGGTATTAATCCTAGTGTATGCATGCATCACATTTATTTGGAGGATGACGCCAAACCCACTAGAGAAATGCAACGTAGGTTAAATCCAACATTAAAAGAAGTGGTGAAAGGCGAGGTTTTAAAATTATTGGATGCAGGCATTATATATCCAATTTCTGATAGCAAGTGGGTCAGTCCTACACAGGTTGTTCCTAAAAAGTCTGGGCTCACTGTTGTTAAAAATGAGAACAATGAACTTATCCCTGTTAGAGCCACCACAGGATGGAGGATGTGTATAGACTATAGGAAGTTGAACTCCCGAACTAGAAAAGACCACTTCCCTCTTCCATTTCTTGACCAAATTTTAGAGAGGGTGGCTGGACATGAGTACTATTGCTTTCTAGATGGTTATTCAGGTTATTATCATATTGAGATTGCACCAGAGGATCAGGAAAAGACTACTTTTACTTGTCCCTTTGGTACTTTTGCTTTTAAAAGAATGCCGTTTGGTTTATGTAATGCTCCAGCTACTTTTCAGCGATGCATGCTCAGTATTTTTGATGATATGGTTGAGAAAATTGTTGAGGTATTTATGGATGATTTTTCAGTATATGGTAGCTCTTTTCATGATTGTTTA
This sequence comes from Scilla litardierei, assembly GCA_030789695.1. NCBI lineage: Eukaryota > Viridiplantae > Streptophyta > Magnoliopsida > Asparagales > Asparagaceae > Scilla > Scilla litardierei. Next base: position 59,499,192 of record CM061131.1, read on the forward strand.
ACTAACTTGGCTCATGTTCTTGACAGGTGCATTGAAAAGAATCTCCTATTGAATTGGGAGAAGTGTCATTTTATGACCACAGAGGGACTTGTCCTCGGTCACCTGGTTTCTAAAGATGGTATACAGGTAGACAGAGCCAAGGTAGCGGTAATTGAGAAGTTACCAAGTCCTAAATGCGTGAAGGACATCAGATCATTTTTGGGACATGCAGGGTTCTATAGGCGATTCATCAAAGATTTTAGCGCTATATCTCGCCCTCTTTGCAACTTACTAACTCTAAATGTGGATTTTATTTGGACACCTGAGTGTCAACATTCTTTTGATACTTTAAAGAAGTTGCTGATTTCTGCTCCCATTTTACAGGTACCGGACTGGTCCCTACCATTTGAAATAATGTGTGACGCAAGCAATTACGCAGTTGGTGCAGTCTTAGGCCAAAGAAAAGACAAAGTTCCAGTAGTGATTTACTGCGCCAGCAAGACATTAAATGACGCTCAGAGGAACTATACGACCACAGAGAAGGAGTTGCTGGCTGTAGTATTCGCGTTGGAAAAATTCAGGAGCTACATTTTGGGATCACCTATTTTGATTTATACTGATCACTCTGCTTTAAAATATTTATTGTCTAAAAAATATGCTAATCCTCGATTGATACGATGGATTTTATTGTTGCAGGAGTTCAATGTCATAATCAATGACAAGAAAGGCGTGGAGAATCTAGTAGCTGACCACTTATCACGATTGACAGTGGGCCTTGATTTAGCAGATGTGCCTTTGAAGGACTCCTTTCCTGACGAGCATCTTTTTAGCGTTTCCACCTCTCCATGGTATGCTGATATAGTAAATTATCTCGTGACTAGTAAGACCCCTGACACTTGGTCTCTTCAAGACTTTAAAAGGTTCAAGTATGAGGTAAAATATTTCTTCTTTGATGATCCGTACCTCTATAAATATTGTAGTGACCAAATTGTTAGGAGATGCATTCCTGACCATGAAATAACCAGTGTGATACAATTTTGCCATGATGGAGTGTGTGGTGGACATTTTTCTGCGAACAAAACTGTGGCAAAAATCTCGCAATGTGGCTTTTATTGGCCAACTATGTTTAAAGATACATTTCATTATTGCAAGACTTGTGCTGCATGCCAACAATTAGGGGGTATTACTAGACGTAACATGATGCCTTTAAACCCCATTTTAGAAATTGAAATATTTGATTGTTGGGGCATAGACTTCATGGGACCTTTCCCACCTTCATTTGGATATGCTTATATTTTGGTTTGTATTGATTATGTTTCTAAATGGGTGGAATCTATTCCTTGCAGGTCGAACGACACTTCCATCGTGCTCAAGTTCCTCAAAGAGAACATTTTCTCTAGATTTGGAGTGCCTAAGGCCTTGATCAGTGATGGAGGGTCTCATTTTTGCAACCGCATGTTCGCTACTTTAATGAAGAGGTATGGGGTCACACATAAAGATTCTACTTCGTATCACCCCCAAACCAATGGTCAAGCAGAGTTAGCAAATAGAGAGATCAAAGGAATTCTACAGAAAACGGTGAATCCATCAAGAAAAGATTGGAGTTTGCGCTTACCTGAAGCATTGTGGGCCTACAGGACGGCCTATAAAACAATTTTGGGGATGTCACCTTACCGTCTTGTTTTTGGGAAGTCTTGTCACTTACCTGTTGAATTAGAACATAGATCTTATTGGGCTATAAAGAAATTGAATTTTGATACTGATTCATCTTTTTCTTCTCGCAGGTTACAATTGTTGAAGCTAGAGGTGTTGAGGAGAACTGCGTACGATAATGCCAAAATATCAAAAGAGAGGATGAAATCCGTCCACGACATGATGATCCTACGGAGGGAGTTCACCCCAGGCCAAAAAGTACTACCATACAATTCCAGGCTACACATCTTTCCCGGGAAGCTTCGCTCTAGGTGGTATGGACCTTTCACAGTCAAAGAAGTTTTCCCACATGGCACAGTGCTATTATTGAACGAAAAAGATGGAAGTGAGTTCAAGGTGAATGGCCAAAGATTGAAGCATTTTCACGAGCCTTGGACCAAGGAAGCGAGCACCATGGATCTCACAGACCCACCTTCGGGTGGAAACTAATCAGGTGTGTTCTTTCCATGATTCCCTCGTCCTAACATTGAGGACAATGTCTATTTTAAGTTGGGGGAAGGGTATAACTTTTAGTATTTTTATTTTTTCCTCTTTTTTCTTTTTCTTTTAGGATTTTATTTTTTTAGTTCCCTTTTTGCAGTGAAAAAAAAATTTGAGTTAAGATATATCACCAAAATCTATTTTACCTAGAGATGACCCTCATGTGATGAATTTTCTCGAAGTATACTCACCACCGTACACATATGATTTATTTTCCTCCACCACTATTGTTAAATATTTCAGTCTCCTTGTGGTAAATTCCTTTGATACATCTCAATGTCAAGATTAATTGACGACTTAATGAATCTAGAAATTATGGATTAGCAAGTAGTATGCTTTCATTGGAACACACCAAAGTTCATGCATCAATAATTCATAAAATAACTGGAGCATTGCTTTTTACCTCGTACTCATTGCTATTTGCATGCTTGGTATGATTTTGGGTTGAAAAATGTACCCCGTCTTTTGAAATGATTAGGATAACCCATTCTTGTGAAAGTTTAAAGAAAAGGAAGCTATCTTGCTAAGTTGTTTATGCACACACAAAAGAGGAAAAAAATGAGATGAATGAAGAAAAAAGAAATGAATAAATGTATTACTAAAGAAATAACTTGGTTGGCTCGAGTAGTACAGTCCGAGGGGCCCTTCTTGGCCTAATGCCCTATTATCGTCTGATTTGGGAGCCATTGACCAGAACCTCAATCATTTGATGGAGCGATCCAAGTTATATATTTTTCTACGAATTTTGCTTGATGCGCGTTAGCGGAACTATTTAAAAAAGGGTGAAAGAAAATAGAGAATAAGTGTGCATAATTAGCAAGGCAAGAGAATTTCCAAGGCTTAAAGAAAACACAAGATGTGGTGTGATCTCTTATGAATGAAGATTGACATGTGTATGTTTTAATACCATTTTATTTTTGATGCTTGCTTTGCATGAAACATCTACGCTCCAAGTTAGAACATTTGATTGAACGGTGTGAGCCATTGATTTTGTACACTACAAACTATGAAGTAATGAATAGTGAAGTTGAGTCTATTTTATAACCATTTGAGATACTCGATCTTCATTTTTAGACCCACAAGCACCATTATTTTTAAGATTGAAATATTGACATTAGTGTGTGGTTAACTTCTTTTGTCGTAGTAGTATGGTGGTGAGAGATTTGAGATCTGATAAGGTGATCTAGGTGCATTTTTGATGTCGCTCTTTTTGCTAGAGACTAGCAAATCGCTAGTTGGGGGGTGTGATTCGGGTTCAATATTACATATTTAATCCCTCATTTAGCCCTATTTTGTGCTCATGTGATGCTACATTGTTCTCTAATTCATACGTATTTTGTACACAATTATTTATTAGAGAAAACACTCTATTTGATCACAAAACAGCAATTAACGAAGTATTTCTGCAATTCTTATATTTTTCCTAGCTTTGGTCTCGATCTCACGATTCCAACGACTATTTATTTGTATTTTTCTGAGACATGTGCTAATTACTATGTATTTTTGAATGCAGAATACCAATTAAAGGGGGAAATACGCATGGAATACGGCGTAAATACGAAAATACGGGACACGTGGCACTCATCCGTGCGTTCCTACTCAATCCAACGTTCCAGCGAAAGCGGGCGACGCGGCAAGATGGTAGCCGTTGGATCTTGATCCAACGGTCGAGATCAATTGAACGAAGCAGAAGACTTAGCAGGGCGACGTGGCTATGTGTGGGCCGTCCGATCTAGATCCAACAGATATCTCCGTCTCCGCAACTGAGCGGCGAACGAGCGAAGAAGCGGCGGAATCTCAGCCATGCGATGGTAATCGAACGGTGCATATGAACTCCGAATCGAGTTCGGATCGAAGCAAACGGATGCAAACGCACGCTTTTTGATGCACACATGGCGTAGCGAGAGTTGATCCCGCCGCGATCGAACGGCTGAAATCTTAAGCGATCTGCGGGTTTGGGTTTGAACGCGATTTGGAGCGGGTTTCAACCAGCTAGCAACTTAAACCCGCAATGTTTATTATTTAAGCGTATTTGGGGTTTGGGTTGAATATTATTGGCGTATTGGAGCACCTAGGAGCCGAATTTCCCATCTGAAAAATTCTGTAAATTTCCAGAGGCCATTCTTCAATTTTCCAGAGAGTTTGGAGTCTAAACTTGGAGTTTTGGTGATAGTTTCTTAAACTCATACCCCGTATTTGGGTGTTTTTCATCGTATTTTGCTATTAGAACTATGTATTTTGCTATGATCATTGATTATTTCTGCATTATAAGTAGCTAAATCTTAAGTGTGCATGGTATGGAGTAGTTAGGGGATGTGAATCGTATTTGTTTGGTTGAATTTCATTGTGCTTAATCGATAATGTCGCTAAAGTTGTAGTTTTTATTATTAAATCCTCTTTTTCATCTTCCAAAAGAAGTGATTAAGTTGATGATCGCCCCACAAGGATGAGCTTTGATCTCTCCAAAAGAGAGTTTCATACCGTATTTGTAGGATTATAATTTTAGCGACGATTTTATTCATATTGTGCTTGAACCCCCAAAAGGGTATTTTTCCGATGAATCGCTCCCAAAAGGAGGCTTTATTGAGTTATATTTAATCAACCAACGTATACGAATCACTGATCCTAGCGAACCCATACCATGTGCATATTTCTCATATATACTTTCATACGCTAAGTTTGTTGTTCGCATTGATTACGTATTCACAACGCACTTTCACACCATCATCACCATCATTTTTGAAGTGGTTAGTTTCTTTCCGTCAGATTTCTATTTGATTTGAGCTGTGGTTTCAACCGATTTTCTCCCGAGGATTCGACATCTGGACTCCCAGATTTTACTACTTGTACGGACTCTTGCGCTTGAGAGAAGCACTATTTTAGGCCTACCAGTTCACTTCTATATTTATGTCTCATATGCTTCATTTTCTATGAAATATCGTGGATTTATTTTTTTTATGAACTTTGATATCTGTTAGATTAGATTTTAATTCCTTGATTAGTGTATCTTTGCTAATATACTTTTTCATAGTAGAATCCATAGTTTCACAACCATATTCTCGAAACAGTTAAGCTTAAAATGAATGAATCAAATTTGAAAATTATTTGACTCCTACGTGATTTGATTGATAATTCTATTTCTTCACGGATGTTTAGTGATTCAAAAGAGATAGGATAACCCCACGACAACCAAAGTAGTGACGATCATGATTCCTGAAACCGAGCCATGTTTAGATTCTATGCTTTTTCTTTTTCTTTTGTGAATAGCGAATAAATGATCTTTGATCATATTTTGCATTCCATCGCGTTTACGAGAGTTTGCAAAAATCCCAAAAATGCAAAAATCAAACAAAAATCCTGAATAAAAGGCCCTAGGGGTTCTTCGTAACCTAATGCCCTAAGACCGTCTGGTCTGGTATGCATAGACTGCTTCTTGTATATATTGAGTTATCTCGTGTATACAAAGAAAGAAAAATGCAAATGAAATATTCATATAGCCAAAAACATTATAAAACTACAAAAATCACATATCCTTATCTCCATTTATATATTGAACTAAGAATGCAAAGTTGATGGGTTCTAGAAGTCATGAAATGGTCGTAGTGTGGTGATGCCTTACCTTGATTGAATTTGCTAAATTCATTCTATGAAGTATAACAAAATACCACGCATGCTTGAAAACGTTTGATCATGACATATTATACTGCTTAGAGAATGAGTTGTGGACATTGGGTTCATTTCTGTGAACATAGTATATTGCATGATAAACTATGAAATGATATAACTCTAATCTCTTTTTATTGCTTATCAAGTTCATTTTATTTATTGAAATCCACGTTATTTTAATTCGAGCGAGACTCAAGTATTGGTTGTGTATATGTGTTCTGAATTCATGTTGACGTGTGTTCACGAGATCTTGCATATCTTGGGTTCTTGTATTTTCTGAATTTAAGATTGAACCCCTTGTCTCCACTACACGCCACCGCCTCGCATCTCCATTGTATCCATCTCCCGTGTTCGCTTCTTACTAGTCTTCCTCGAGGACGAGTAAGAGGTAAGCTTGGGGGGATTTTGATGTGTCATTATATCCCACATTTTATCCAAATGATTACACGTCAAAATGATTGCTCATTTACATATTTCATACGCTTTTACACTATTATTTGAAATAATATGACTTTCGGAGCATTTATGGCCATTTCAGGAATTTGGGGCGATATTGGAGCAATTTGGAGTCAATAAGACGATCGGCGACATGAGAGCACCAATGAGACTCATGATGACATGCTCGAGGTGCCAAAGAAGAATATTGGAGCAAGGAAGGGACAAGAGAGAAGGAAGCTCGATCGAGATATGATGCGGCGAAGGAATCGAGCGACCCGAAGTGCTTGAAACAGGACAGCCGTGCACTATTTCTAAATATGCTATCACCTGGGATTTCTCACTATTTTTCTGATATTTTTCCCAGATAGTAGACTTCAAGTCGGTTCCAACGCCACCAAGAACATGCCAATCGGAGGTCGGATGAGCCCTGGGGAATTCCTTCAAGATGATGTTGCAGTGCTGAAATTCTGCCAAAATCTGTTTGACACCTACTCAACCGAGCAGAGCACTCTACTCGACCGAGCAGGGTGAAAAATCAGCTGAAATCTGCCAGAACTTGCTGTCCGACCACTTCTCGACTGCTCGACCGAGCAGTTGACTGCTCGACCGAGCAGAGTGCTGAAAATGTGTTTTTGGGCTGAAATTGTGCCGTTCGACCAATACTCAACCGAGCAACCACTTACTCGGTCCGAGCAACCTCCTACTCGACCGAGCAGTGCCTGCTCGGGCTGTGTAGGCAGAGCAACATATTTCGGAGAAGCGCGATCTACTGACAGACTCAACCGAGCAACTACATACTCGGACCAAGCGGAACCTACTCGGTACGCGCAGGCAGAGCGTGATTTTGGGGGAGAGCTCCAACCTACTGACAAACTCGACCGAGCTACTTTTTGCTCGGACCGAGCCGTCATCGGCCCAGGCACAGATCGTGATTTTTAGAGGGTTGTTTTTCGAGGGTTTTTATGGGGATTGGAGGCAGCCGCAAAAGGGGGCTCTCGGTACAGAGATTTAGAGAGACTTTGAGGGAGATTTTTGGAGAGAGTTTTAGAGAGATTTCGTAGAGTTTTTTGGGCGACGATCTTTTGGGGAGTTAGGCCATGCCCTAGGCCCCTCCTTTGAATCAAGATAAGTACTTTTGTCTCTTTAATTCTATTTTTGTTATTTCTTTGTGATTATTGATTGAATATCTCGTTGATGCATGCTAGGATGAATTCTCTTGCTATTATTGAATCTTCTATTGTTTTTCATATGATGCATGTGTAGTTCTATCTAGGGCTAAGGGATTAGCACATGGATCTTAAGATTTAGACGTAAAGTTGGGATTTTTATGGTGCGTTGGTTATAAACGGGGTTGTATTTTGGTTGATCTAGCAAAATCCCTAGGAGAACTGGTACTGAGATCGTGCCCACGATCGGTGGAATCGATTAGCTTAAGGAGTATCCTATGGATTTAATTAGGGAGTGAGTGGATACAACCGAGGTACGTGACCATGCCTGGCTCGTGCCTTGATGGGATCCACCGACGAACTATATCAATAATTGACGGCTATCGCCATTGCGTCAAATAGAGCCACCAAAGTACCTCGAAATTCTAACCCACAGGAGTGGTACGAGTTGAGAGCATTCGAACCACGAGAGTCGTGGGATTATTGTAGATCCTTAATGCACATATCGTATGCGCCTATCGCGAGAGCGGGGTTAATGCGATACGTTAGATTCATGATGCCCAGACACATGAATTCACTTCCTAGATGCTACAATCCCCAATAAAACCAATGCAACGTAAGAGTCCTAGCCTAGCGTCGATGTCCGACGGTCCTAGTGGTGAGTCCTAAAGTCCTAGTCTTTTCTTTCTTTCTTTGTGTGGACCCCTTTGTTTGCGACATCCAGTGACACGACTTTCGCATCCACCATCATTACGACACTCCATACTCCACATCCACCAATAAACACACAAGTCTAACTCAACCTAGGAGTAGATAGGTAGTATAGCACCTCTTCCCCGTGTTCGATACCTGCTTGCCACTATACCGTGCGCTTGCGGTAAACGACATCGTTTCGGAGTTGATTCCGGCTCGATCAAGATTATGGCGCCGTTACCGGGGAGGCGTTCCGCCATATTATCTATTTACCACAATTATGTTGATTACATTGCGTAAAAAATATAAAAGATAAAAAATAAAATAGAGAGTTTTTCCCCACCACATGCTATTATTATTATCTTTATCTCTCTTTGTACCACTGACGTCTTTTCCAGGTTGTTTATTTTTCTTGATCAGGTACAGTTGATGCAGCGATGGTGCTTCCAAGGATGCGACCGGGTTCTATACGGTCCTATATATACATCGCTACATTTTATCAGGCTGATGGAGAGTCCTTTAGAGAAGCATTGTGCAAGTTCAAAAAAATGTTAGGGATGTTCCATACGGAGTCAGACCATGAGTGGGATGGTTCTAGGCTATTTGATATCTTTGCTGGAAGACTAAAGGGACCCTCACGTGAGTTTATGAAGAGGATGCAAGTGGGAAACTTCAGTGATCTGCAGTTGGCAACAACCTTGGAACAAATGATAGATGATGCTCGATCTACCGGTTCGCTAACCGTTACGGTAGATAAACCATCCGACCAAGCATTCATCGATTTTGTTATGGCTAATGTCTCTGATGCAGGTAGTATCATAGATGGAGTGTATGCTTCACTTGAAGGTGATCATATCCACCTTTACACCGTTAACACTCCACAAATAGAGGCATCTGAGCTGTCAGAGGAGGACACATATATGGACCTATTGAGAAGCATCGTGGATGCAGTTTGATGCACCAGTCCATTAACGATAACGGCAGGTGACCCTTTTGAGCTTGGATTTCAAAAGTTTATTACTTATCGTATCTCTTCCACATGCACAATTGATGAAGGAGTCTGCGCTCTCGTTGAGGGGTACATGACCCACTTTAATATCGTGGCCAAGATACATGAGCACATAGAGCCACATGCACCTACCATGGAGAGGACCAAGCCACACCTTCCAGTGCCTCGAGTTCCAGGACGGAAACAAAGACATAGGCATAAAAAGGAGGAGATGAAATTCACTTTGCCTACTATACCAGAGGAACCCGAAGAGGAGGCCAAAGCATTGCATCATGAGGAGGCAGAGCTATATTTATTTTACATATTGCACGCGGAGCCAGATACTTTCACCGAGGAGGTCGTGCATTGGGACGAGGACACAGCCATTTATGAGGATCCCAAGCATTACCCTCCTCCTTTTGAGCTACCGCAGCCACCTCCACTTTCTACAGAAGCTGAGCATCCCTCAAAGGACCACCCACCAGAGCTTACTGCTCCCCTTCAGGGAGATCTCTTCACTCCCTCGCCCTTTACATTTGATTCTCCTCCCGTGTATGATGTTTATTATGATTCAGATTTCGATGACTCGTTGCATCTTTTGCAGGATACACATACATATGATCAAGAGGTACAATGGGACGTCTACGAGGAGGAGAGCGAGGAGTTAGCACACATGGATGCTGTTGAATATGATCAGGATGTGCACTGGGATGAGTCTGACGATGATGAGGAGCATCCTGACGAGACCCACTCTATTATGCCAGAGTTACCTGAGGAACTAGAGGAAAACAACGAGGAGTTGATCGACGTGGTGCATGAGCATAAATATTTATTTCCAGGGAAGTGTTGTCAACCATCTTTAATTTTAAATACTATTGTTGATGACCCTATCTGGAATACATTTATTTTGGGGAAGAATTTTCCACATCAGATTTATGCGACTCATCTCTTGCAGGGTACAGGTGGAGTTCTTGGGGAGATGCTGGGAGCCGCGTTGCTAGAATCTGATGGAGCCCGTGGAGATACGCACCTGACGGAGCCATGGAAAGTGCAGATAGAGCACCTGCCTGTACCGGCAAAGATTCTTGATCCGCCTTTTGCTACAGGTGGAACCAATCTAGTAGTGTAGTATTTTATGCTTTAAATAATCACGAATCCTCTCGGCAGCGCGAGCACCGTATAGGATTTTATATGTTTTTTAGTTTAATAAATTCACCCCATTTGATGGCTCAATTATCTTTTGCACCCAACCCACTATCTATTATCCATGCTCACCCTTATATTTTGGCGATTATTTTGCATCTCTCCCCAATTTTTATGTGAAGTTTAATCTTGGGGGAGAGAAATTATTTTGTTGAGTGCCCCCCCATCTTGTTGTTGTCCTCTATTTATATCATACACATATTGAGGACAATGTGATGTTTAAGCTTGGGGGAGTGCATAGTGCACGCACTCTGCTTCATCGTGAAACACACTTCGAAATTTCGATATGAACCATGTTCACTTCTATATTTATGTCTCATATGCTTCATTTTCTATGAAATATCATGGACTTATTTTTTTATGAACTTTGATATCTGTTAGATTAGATTTTAATTCCTTGATTAGTGTATCTTTGCTAATATACTTTTTCATAGTAGAATCCATAGTTTCACAACCATATTCTCGAAACAGTTAAGCTAAAAATGAATGAATCAAATCTGAAAATTATTTGACTCCTATGTGATTTGATTGATAATTCTATTGCTACATGGATGTTTAGTGATTCAAAAGAGATAGGATAACCCCACGACAACCAAAGTAGTGACGATCAGGATTCATGAAACCGAGCCATGTCTAGATTTTATGCTTTTTCTTTTTCTTTTGTGAATAGCCAATAAATGATCTTTGATCATATTTTGCATTCCATCGCATTTACGTGCGTTTGTAAAAATCCCAAAAATGCAAAAATCAAACAAAAATCATGAATAAAAGGCCCTATGGGTTCTTCGTAACCTAATGCCCTAAGACCGTCTGGTCTGGGATGCATAGGCCGCTTCTTGTATATATTGAGTTATCTCGTGTATACAAAGAAAGAAAAATGCATATGAAATATTCATATAGCCAAAAACATTATAAAACTACAAAAATCACATATCCTTATCTCCATTTCTATATAGAACTAAGACGTGGCAAAGTTGATGGGTTCTAGAAGTCTTGAAATGGTCGTAGTGTGATGATGCCTTACCTTGATTGAATTTGCTAAATTCATTCCATAAATATAACAAAATACCACGCATGCTTGAAAACGTTTGATCATGACATATTATACTGCTTAGAGAATGAGTTGTGGACATTGGGTTCATTTCTATGAACTTAGTATATTGCATGATAAACTATGATATGATATAACACTAATCTCTTTTTATTGCTTATCAAGTTCATTTTATTTATTGAAATCCACGTTATTTTAATTCGAGCGAGACTCAAGTATTGGTTGTGTATATGTGTTCTAAATTCATGTTGACGTGTGTTCACGAGATCTTGCATATCTTGGGTTCTTGTATTTTCTGAATTTAAGATTGAACCCCTTGTCTCCACTACACGCCACTGCCTTGCATCTCCATTGTATCCATCTCCCGTGTTCACTTCTTACTAGTCTTCCTCGAGGACGAGTAAGAGGTAAGCTTGGGGGGGTTTGATGTGGCATTAAATTCCACATTTTATCTAAATGATTACACATCAAAATGATTGCTCATTTACATATTTCATATGCTTTTACACTATTATTTGGAATAATATGACTTTCGGAGCGTTTATGGCCATTCCTGGGATTTGGGGCGATATTGGAGTAATTTGGAGTCAGTAAGATGATCGGCGACATGAGAGCACCAATGAGAATCATGATGACATGCTCAAGGTGCCAAAGAAGAATACTGGAGCAAGGAAGGGGCAAGAGAGAATGTCGCTCGATCGAGATATGATGCGACGAAGGAATCGAGCGACCCGAAGTGCTGGAAACAGGACAGCCGTGCACTATTTCTAAATCTGCTATCACCTGGGATTTTTCACTATTTTTATGATATTTTTTCCAGATAGTAGACTTCAATTCGGTTCCAACGCCACCAAGAACATGCCAATCGGAGGTCGGATGAGCCCTGGGGAATTTCTGCAAGATGATGCTACAGTGCTGAAATTCTGCTGAAATCTATTTGACACCTACTCGACCGAGCAGAGCACTCTACTCGACCGAGCAGGGTGAAAAATCAGCTGAAATCTCCCAGAACTTGCTGTCCGACCACTGCTCGGTCGAGCAGTTGCTCGACCGAGCAGAGTGCTGAAAATGTGTTTTGGGCTGAAATTGCTGCCGTTCGACCACTACTCGACCGAGCAACCAGTTCCTCGGTCCGAGCAACCTCCTACTCGACCGAGCAGTGCCTGCTCGGGCCGTGTAGGCAGAGCAACATATTTCGGAGAAGCGCGATCTACTGACAGACTCGACCGAGCAGCCTATTACTCGACCGAGCAGCTACATACTAGGACCGAGCAGAACCTACTCAGTCCGTGCAGGCAGAGCGTGATTTTGGGGGAGCGCTCCAACCTACTGACAGTTTCGACCGAGCAGTTTTTTGCTCGGACCGAGCCGCCGTGGGCCCGGGCACAGATCGTGATTTTTAGAGGGTTGTTTTTCGAGTGTTTTTATGGGGATTGGAGGCAGCCCTAAAAGGGGGCTCTCGGTACAGAGATTTAGAGAGACTTTGAGGGAGATTTTTAGAGAGAGTTTTAGAGAGCTTTCTTAGAGTTTTTTGGGCGACGATCTTTTAGGGAGTTAGGCCATGCCCTAGGCCCCTCCTTTGTATCAAGATAAGTACTTTTGTCTCTTTAATTCTATTTTTGTTATTTCTTTATGATTATTGATTGAATATCTCGTTGATGCATGCTAGGATGAATTCTCTTGCTATTATTGAATCTTCTATTGTTTTTCCTATGATGCATGTGTAGTTCTATCTAGGGCTAAGGGATTAGCCCATGGATCTTAAGATTTAGACGTAAAGTTGGGATTTTTATGGTGCGTTGGTTATAAACGTGGTTGTATTTTGGTTGATCTAGCAAAATCCCTAGGAGAACTCGTACTGAGATCGTGCCCACGATCGGTGGAATCGATTAGCTTAAGAAGTATCCTATGGATTTAATTAGGGAGTTAGTGGATACAACCGAGGTACGTGACCATGCCTGGCTCGTGCCTTGATGGGATCCACCGACGAAGTATATCACTAATTGACGGCTACCGCCATTGCGTCAAATAGAGCCACCAAAGTACCTCGAAACTCTAACCCACGAGAGTGGTACGAGTTGAGAGCATTCGAACCACGAGAGTGGTGAGATTATTGTAGATCCTTAATGCACGTATCGTATGCGCCTATCGTGAGAGCGGGGTTAATGCGATACGTTAGATTCATGATGCCCAGACACATGAATCCACTTCCTAGATGATACAATCCCCAATAAAACCAATGCAACATAAGAGTCCTAGCCTAGCATCGACGTCCGACTGTCCTAGTGGTGAGTCCTAAAGCCCTAGTCTTTTCTTTCTTTCTTTGTGTGGACCCCTTTGTTTGCGACATCGAGTGACACGACTTTCGCATCCACCATCATTACGACACTCCATACTCCACATCCACCAATAAACCCGCAAGTCTAACTCAACCTAGGAGTAGATAGGTAGTATAGCACCGCTTTCCCGTGTTCGATACCCGCTTGCCACTATATCGTGCACTTGCGGTAAACGACATCGTTTCGGAGTTGTTTCCGGACCGATTGACGCACCCACAATCTACACCTAGGATCCTCCTGGTGGTGTCACGATCGCCAGGCGTGATATGGCTCCTAGGCTACGACTACGGTTCAATCCGCACCCTGCCGGTGTCAAGTTATAGTATATAAGATAGTCGAATCCCACAGGGACGGTGATAGTGTTCGTAGTAATCTCAGTCTATTTCTATATCTAGAAGTAATGTAGCGGTCGGAGTGAGAATGATTTGGGTTGATTGTTGTCGTTGTGTAATATAATAAAAGGAACTAGGGCTTTAGGGGCCGCCGCTAGGATCGTTGGGGTTGATGTTGGATAGGTTCCTCACATCGCATTAGGGCTAGGGAATTAATCCCCCAATTCGTACCACTCTCGTGGGTTAGAATTGCGGGGTATTCCGGTGGCTCTCGTCGATGCAATAACGGTAGCCATCGACGTAGCGGTATAGTTCGTCGATGTATCCCCTCAAGGCGCGAGCTGGGCATGGTCACGTGCCTTGATTGGATCCACCAATTTCCCTATTCGAATCCCTAGATACCCCTTAAGCACATCGATTCCACAGACCGTGGGCACGATCTCAGTACGGGTAATCTACGGAGGTAGGATCTCCCGGAATACAACCCTAGATCCCCAATTCGATGTAAGGATCCAGATCTACACTTTTCCCTAAAATCCTAAGGTTCACCCATCGGCCCTAGAGAGGATCTACTCACTCATGGTGATCGAAATGCACAAAAATATCGAATTCGCGTAAGAAAACATTTTTGCAACAAAAGAATTTAGGGCTAAAAATTACTTACAGCAAGAATGAACGAAGAACGAATCCAGAGAAAGCAGAAAGCAATAATCTTCAATTAATGATACAGAATTTTCTACAAAAATTAATCCAAAAATATTCCTACCAAAATTCGCTCAAAACTCCTCTCCAAAATCCCTCACAAAAACTCAGAACTGATCTCCCAAGGCGCAGCCCGCAGTCGCGAGCTTCAGTCACGCCCAAACGCGCACATCGCGCGTTCAACAAAACATCCAAAAATGCCCCAGGGAGTGTCGGCCGAGTATGTGACTCGGCCCGAGTCGGAGCTGCTCGGGCAGAGGTTCGGCCCGCGTCGCATCTTGCTCGGGCTCAGAATGGGTGACTCGGTCAGCTGCTCGGGGTGTGCTCGGGTGCTACTCGGGGTGCGCCATCTGGCCGAGCAGATGACCTGCTCGGCCCGCGTCGGTCGTATCTGCAGTTCCTTCAACGTGTCATGGCTCGGCCTGAGCTGAAGCTGCTCGGGCCGAGCATTTTCTGGGAAAATACTCTGCTGCTGCTGCCTCTCTCTGTCTCCTTCTCCTCCTTCTCTCCTCCAGCAGCTTCGAGAACGCGACGAACTCCTCCAGAGCCCTGCCAACAAGCTCATGAGCACGTCGGATGTGTCCAAACCCAGGCAGGGGTCCAAATCGATCCAAAATCCCTGAAAACTCAAAATATACTACGAAACTTGAAATATCGTCAGAAATACCAAAATCGCAGTAAAAAGTGGGATTTGGACGCTGGGATGGCATGTAATGCGATGGAAATATGATATGAAAATGATGTAAAATATGGACACATCACCGATCAATAGCTACCTCTGAAGCGCTCGTTCCTTTGATGTTCCTTTGATGTTCTCTTCATGACAAGGTTTCTTGGAGTCGCAGTAATTTTGATATATGATAATTGTTGATAAAAAACCGTTGTCACCCCGCGAAACAACAAGCCCTAACAACTAGCTTGGGAGCTAAAGCTTGAATAAATGGGTCATACAACAAACCAAATAACCAATCCCTCTTCAGATCTTGCGTAAGCAAATTAGTAAACGAAATGCGACAAACTGAAAGTAAATGAGGCAGAGGATTTTACTCTGGTTCGGTTGCGAACAACCTACTCCAGCATTCCGAGACGATCCACTACTAATCAAGGCGAGCACACGAGCTTACACCAACACATTCTTCTTCATACTCTTGTGAGTAACAACTTGGCAATTCCAAGCCCCACAAATCTCACAAAGGAAGAAGAAAAGAAAGAGAAACACTAGAAGATCTACACTCTTCTATACTCTCTAAAGCTCTCAATTCTCTCACCTCCAAAAAATGGATGGCAGCAGCGGCTTCTCTGAAGAACACAAAGGCAGCCCCCTTTGTATTTTTCTCTCTGGCAGCGGCAACTCTTTGCTTCTCCCTTTTTCAGCTCTCAAGTCTCTGGAAAATCCCAAGCGGTAGAAGCACATGCTACACACTAAACCCCTCTCCACATGCTACACACTAAAACCCTCTCTGTCGGCAACCAAAGACAGCCTTCAAGTCACCAACCATAACATTTAAGCACTGGCCCCTCTTCACTATGCACAAGAAGACTTTGCAGCACATACATTTAACACTCTACCTTGCTACAAAATCTTCTGCACTCCATCCAAGCTCTACCTTGATCAGAACTCCTTGGCACTCCACGGACCTCCTCGTCGTCTCGAAATCCACGCCCTCTGGCGCCACACTCAAGCCAAACAGATCAAGCTCAAGCAAGTCTTGAGCTTGATGGAGGGAACAGGCTTGGTAAACATATTTGCAGGGTTCTTCTTAGTCGGGAATTTCTGAAGCTCTATCTGCTTGTTCTCCTCCTCTAGGAAGCAATCACTGACATCAATGTGCTTCGTCCACGAACTGTACGCCTGATGTTTCGCAAGATGAATAGCACTCTGGCTATCGCTGAAAACCAACGACAATCTCCGCGACAACCCCAAATCCTTTAGCAGACATCTCAAATACTTGGCCTCCTTCACCGCTTCCACTCTGGCAATCAACTCGGCCTCCGTGGTTGACAACGCAACCACCGACTGTAGGACAGATCTCCATGACACTGCTGCGGTGCCCAACGTAAACACGTAACATGTGGTCGATCTCTGCATGTCCCTGTCACCAGCATAATCAGAATCACAGTACCATGTCAGTACCACACCGTCACATCTGCCATAGTGCAAACCGACACCAACTGTGCCTCGTAGATATCGCAATATCCACTTGACGGCCTGCCAATGCTCCTTACTGGGGTTCGCCATATATCTGCTCACTACTCCCATGACCTGTGCAATATCTGGACGCGTGCAAACCATCGCGTACATCAATAATGTGGCATAGAGTGACACTAAAGGTCACTACAAGTTTATGGATTCCAGTTATTAAGTGTTGAATTTGGAGATTCATCTTCGTAAGGGGTTCGTTAGATACTCGTTTAGCTGTTGATGCTTAATGCGAAGCTTACTAGCAAAGTGTCATTGTCGTATAGTGAAGTGTTTAGCTTGAAGGTGGAGGTTTTGAAAACATAGTTTGGTTCAAGATTTGAGGTACGATTGTATCAAAGTGGGGTGTTAAAATTAGTGCTACAAAACACCAAAAAACACTAGATTTTAGCCCAAGAAATTCTGCATTTTACGTGGGATTTTTTGAGGGATTTCTATTGATTTTTGAAGCCCAAGAAAGCAAACCTAGTCTTCTTCTTTTCTATAGATTTTTTTCATGTATGGCTCGGTGCACTACTCAGGCCTACATGGAATCGGCCTAGGGTGAGTGCATGCGAGAGCAGCACATGCGTGAGCCCGGGAAAGCGGTGCAGGATGAGCAGCACTCTCGCACGCATTCAGACCAGCGTCTGCGATTGCAAAAGCGTAGCGGATGCAAGTGGGAACAGTGATGGCACACGTAGTTATCAGGGTCAATGTCGATTACAATCTTGTTAAGGATAAGGTTTGGTTTTTAATTTTATTTATGTACAACAGCCCCATTCCACTTCGCATTCTCGCTTGTGCTTCTCGCAGATCCACCACCTTATTTAACTAACTTGATGTCCTGCAACAATATATCCCTTGGCATGGAAACCTCTTGCTGCAATCATAGTGGATCACTACCTCTGAAGCGCTCGTTCCTTTGATGTTCCTTTGATGTTCTCATCATGACAAGGTTTCTTGGAGTCGTAGTAATTTTGATATATGATAATTGTTGATAAAAAACCGGTGTCGTCCCGCGAAACAACAAGCCCTAACAACTAGCTAGGGAGCTAAAGCTTGAAAAATTGGGTCACACAACAAACCAAACAACCAATCCCTCTTCGGATCTTGCGTAATCAAATTAGTAAACGGCGACAAACTGAAAGTAAATGAGGCAGAGGATTTTACCCTGGTTCGGTTGCGAACAACCTACTCCAGCATTCCGAGACGATCCACTACTAATCAAGGCGAGCACACGAGCTTACACCAACACCCTCTTCTTCATACTCTTGTGAGTAACAACTTGGCAATTCCAAGCCCCACAAATCTCATAAAGGAAGAAGAAAAGAAAGAGAAACACTAGAAGATCTACACTCTTCTATACTCTCACCTCCAAAAATGGATGGCAGCAGCGGCTTCTTTGAAGAACACAAAGGCAGCCCCCTCTGTATTTTTCTCTCTGGCAGCGGCACCTCTTTGCTTCTCCCTTTTTCAGCTCTCAAGTCTCTGGAAAATCCCAAGCGGCAGAAGCACATGCTACACACTAAAACCCTCTCTGTCGGCAACCAAAGACAGCCTTCAAGTCACCAACCACAACATTAAAGCACTGGCCCCTCTTCACTGTGCACAAGAAGACTTTGCAGCACATACATTAAACACTCTACCTTGCTACAAAATCTTCTGCACTCCATCCAAGCTCTACCTTGATCACAACTCCTTGGTCACTCCACGGAGCCCCTTTAACAGCGCTTCTTTATTACAAGCGATGTTAAAGGCCCACCTTTAACAGCGCTTGTAATAACAAGCGCTGTTAAAGAGGGGCCTTTAACAGCGCTTGTACTATACAAGCGCTGTGAAAGGGTCCAATAGATAGCGCTTCTTTAGTACAAGTACTATCTATGGTGAACATTTAACATCGCTTGTACTATACAAGCGATGTGAAAGGGTCCAATAGACATCGCTTCTTTAGTACAAGCGATGTCTATAGTGGACCTTTAACAGTTCATGTACTAAAAAACGCTGTCTATTGGAACCTTTAACATCGCTTGTTTCAATTCATTTTATTATTTCTCCCTACGTTTTATATTTAAATAAATCCATTTAATGTTCAAAATGTTTCAATAAACCACTAATAACATTAAATTACTAGAAACAATCATTGCAAGAAACAATCAAATTAAATTGCTTTTAATATTCGAGTGTTCCAATCCAGTATCATTTACAAGCAGTATTGACTCCAGTGATGCACATCATCAAAATCAAATAATGCAAGTGTTGATGCAATTACAGTGTACATGAAAAATGTAACTGTCGTAATTACATGTGGGTATTTGCCTATTTATTGATGTATACACTACATGAAAAGCTCTTTTCATAAAGACGCAAGAAAGTTATCATCTGCCGTGCATTGATACAGTTAAGCCATTTGAAGCAGGTTGTTCTTGGCTCAATTCTCCAAGGCATGTGTAAGCAACGAAACCAAGCTGCTTAGGCTGTGGCAGTGATGCAATATCGCTAGCACTATCCAACATTACAGCAACAGATGACATCAACGGCCTGTCCTCAGGGTGCTCTTGCACGCACAACAGACCGACTTTTATGCACTTCAAGGCTTCATCAAGCGGAAAGGCACCATCACTCATTGATTCGTGCACTATCTGCAAGCTTATGCATTCTTTCCACAAACTCCAAGCCTGAATCAGAATTGCAAACATTGTTAGATTTTGATCGAAGTCGAGTATGGAGGAGGAAGTTGCTCACGCTTACATGTGCTACAAGGTTCAGGTGTGAAGAGAAGGTACATGCTCCTCTGTTCCTCCTTCCACTTATAATTTCCAGTACCAAGATGCCGAAGCTATATACATCAGACTTCATGGAGAATATTCCATATTCAGGCGACATGTATCCGTTGCAGTTCATCCAGATGCAAGTTTAGTAAGAGTTTGAAGCACAGACCTAAACTCGAATACTACTTCTTGATTAAACTTACTATGCGCCAACGACTTTTCTTGTGTTAAAATCTGTCTGATCTCCGCCAAAGATTCTGGCCATACCAAAGTCTGAAATTTTGGGGTTCATTTCCCTGTCAAGAAGGATATTGCCAGCTTTGAGATCTCTGTGAATAATTCTGAATCTTGAGTCATGGTGAAGATAGAGAAGTCCACGAGTAATCCCTGTAAAAATAAAGTGATGACGACGCAAGACAACGGCTTACAAATATAGTTTTTAATTATAAAGAAAATGACCACTACTTTGTGAATTTCCTATTCATATTACATGAAACCTTATGAAACTTTTCTCTGATGCTTCCAGATTAAAAAAAAGGAAAATGTATGAAACATACATAAATTTTGAAGTAAAACGCATGTATTCAGCATAAAAAAGATTGAGGTTTAGGTAGAAGTAGTCAGAAAACAAACCGTCCAAAGATCATTGCAGTGAGAGCAGTTGTTCCAGAAGACGTCGTTGATTCAAGAGCCACGTCTCTGCAAATTGAGCATCAGTTTGCATAAATGATCTTGTAACAATTTTCTCAAGTTTCAAAGGGAAATCATCATCCTCCACAATGAGCCTGGGCAGATTGTCACGGACAAAATGTGCAGCACCTTTCCCTACATGTCCATCGAAAACCTGGGTCACAAGTTTAAACCAAAATACTTCAGACAAAAAATTTTCAGTATACTGTTAACTAAAATGTTGACACACCGAAGTCAGAGAATTCAGTACTGTCCAGCGACAGCCTTCTCCAGATTTTTTTTCCTGAAACTAATCCACTCGAATCTTTACCAGGTGAACATTGATCATCTCTGTGGTCACCCTTAATCATGTCACAGAAAATTCAGTAGTTGCACCGACTGAATAGTTGCCATCAAAGAGTCAACTGAAGTCGACATTCTCGGCGGTTGATGTGTGCGTACACCCCTCGGTTCTTCTTTCCACTTACAATCTATAGCACTAAGACCCCGTAGCTGAATACATCGGATTTCATTGAAAAGTTCCCATCCAATGCGTATTCAGGAGATATGTATCCACTAGAATTGACCAAAAAAATAGAACAATCATATGTAAGTTTGTACGTAGGGAATTCTGAACTATGTTTGTGCATTGTCTATGATGAATCATACTTGCTAAAAGTTCTCCTTATGAAAATGGAACCGGGTTGAGGTATTGTGGCTGAACTCTATCGAGAGATCCTTCAATTGCTTTGTGAGCATTGTCGATCCAAAGTAGAAAACACCTGCAATCCCACATATCGAGTTATCAAATATTAATTTTGTATGATACAGCATACCTAGCAGTTCATCAATATCCGATTCAAACTCTATAAATCTCGGCATGGATCCTGGATAAGAAAGAGAGGCATGAATTGGAAAGGAAGGCTCTGGCAGACTGGCATTTACCTCGGATTAGGATCAGGACCACTTGTCGCAGTCTGTAGCAATAACATACACGTCACAGGTGGACACAAGTGAGAGTGAGTAAACAAATTTTGATCTATAGCATCTAGTGCATTCCTGAAGTGAGGTCAATCTAAGCCAGGTTCCCAAAATCTGATCTCTTGTGCTTCTCATGCTAAGTCATCACCCAAGAACAAAAAATTATATATACACATGAACTTAAACAAGTACTTCAACAAGAAACATTAATGACAACTTTACCATTGTGTTTAATCCTTTGATAGTTGATGTTTAGTACGCAAGCTAAAATAGTAAACACATGGGAATAATAATCAACACAGCACGACACATGGACATTGGTAACGCAGTTCGGTGCGCACACCTACATCTGCGGGGCCTCGTCCAGAAAATCAAATACTCCACTAAAATAATGATAATTACAATCACCAATACTATTTGATACTGGGGGAAACAAACCCCCCTTCAATACAAACCGCAAGGGTTGATCTCAATCAACCCCGTGGAGTAATTTGTGCAAGCTTCCACTTGCGTGCAAGATCCCCATGCAATACTGACCAATATCAACTCCCTTGATCCCCTACCTCAGTAGTCGTCAGCCTCCTCCCGGAGCTTGATATCACTTTCGCAAAAGCTGATCTTCCAAAAGCAATTTTCCACACGCCAATCCAACTTCCAACTTTACTTCGCTCACACTTCGAAGTTGTTAAGTTGTTAATAACAATTCCTCCGGTAGAATCACTGAAGATTGGCCGAACAACACAGAGCGCAGCTAGGCGAGATAAAGCAGTTAATATAGAGATCTCAACCGACAAACAGATCTGAAGCCAAACAAATATCCTTAACCATTCTTCAACAGCTTCAACAAATATAACCATGAGAAACACATGTCCCGCACTTAAGGAGAAGATCTGAATCTGATCAACAAACACGATAACTTCTTATCTCCAATAACTACAAATCTATTACGACGAGGTCTTATCTTCAAAAGTCGCAATTGAAACAGCTACATAGAATATCCACGAAGACTGATCTCAAATGTTTGAACAATAAGTTCAACATTTCATATGACACAATGTTCAACATTTCATAAGCACTCATTGTGTCACGGTCACAAATGTTGAACAATAAGTTCAACATTTAATATGACATATTGTTCAACATTCCACATGAACCATTGTGCCACAAATGACAAACAACAGACTTAACAATCTCCCCATTTGGCTTTTAGTGGCACAATCAAACATGAAAAAATATCTGACACCATCATATGCATATAATAAACTGAAGAGACAAGGTCGAGAAGTAAATGTACCAGTCATTAACATGAACAGGGATACCACTGTACTTCAACAGGTAGATCATACAACAAAAAATACTCCCCGAAGATGTTCAAGAAATCACATATCACAGATCAGACAATAGTAACACCAACATCAAATCACCACCACAACATATCACCACCACAACATCAAAAACTATCTCCCCCTTTGTGACACCAAAAGTCAAAGGTCATACCTTGTCAGAAGACACTTTAGCTTGGAGCTGAACAATCCTTTCCTGGAGAAATATTTTCTAAAATTGAAGAACTCTCTGACCATCAATCATATCCAGCTGATCATCTACAGATTTGACAGCCCTCTGAAGCACCAAAATGTCATCCAGTAAATCTTGCACAGAGACCATTGATGATGAAGTCCTTTTGCCAGCAGATTTCGAGGTAGATGGAGGAGAAGTAGATGAAGAAGGCACAGAGGACACGGAAGCCGAAGGAAGAACAGATAAATCATCAATTTTGCTGGCTACTGACTTGGTAGTGAAGCTGATCAAGTCACACGTCACTGGAAGTTCAGATGAGTCTGGGACAATCCCTTGCGAAAAAAGTATCATGGAAATGAGATATGCATGAGGCAGTGAAGTATTAGGTGCAGAAGACTCTGAAAGTGAAAGGATGGAATCAAAAATAAGTCAACCCAAATTGAAAGATTTCTTAGTTCCGGCAGCAAACAATAATTTGCACATAGCCTTAGTGACAATCGACATGTTGGACGTTGGCAGCCAATTACGGGTGGCAATGCGATAGAGTAAAAAGAACTTTACAGTCAACGCCGAGGAAGGGAAGGAAAACGTCTTTGGCCAACACATAAATTGCCCATCAGTGACTGTCTGGATGAAAAAAATCATAGTCTTCACTAACAGATACACCATAGGAAGGGAGATTCTGATTACATGGCCACTTTAGTAGTTTGTTGATGACAGCATGGGAGAAAGGAATAATCTTGCCTCGAATAAAAATCCGGAAACCCCATTTAGATGTAGAATCCGCAGAAGACTTGGAGAGGTTACAATAGAATTCTCAGACCAGTACTGGATAAAAAGTCTTAAAGCAGCTTGCTGCTTGGAAGAGATCAATGTCCTTGAGAAAGGCTAAGAAGTGAGTCTTTCTAAAAGATGCGACAGCAAGAGACTTTTCACCAAAGATAGATCGCTCTGAGTAGACATGCCATCGATTCTGGCAGGACTTATCAAAAAATTGCTTGGATAAAGCCCTAGATGCAGACACAACAGAAGGGGAGAAGGAACCTGAACCACCAGACCTCTTGAGTTTCTTAGATGGAGAAATACTGCATGATCTGGATGATGCTTTACGCTTGAGGACTCAGATCTAGTTCTGCAAGGGTGAGACACAAAAGGATCCATACTAGGAGCAGCAGTCATCATGGGTTCCTCTTCTTGAGCGCTAGCAGTTGATCTGACATTAGATCCAGCATTAGATGAGGGTTCGACATTTTCACATGGAGAAGTGGTCTGCCCAGCAGAAGGAACACTCTCCTCTACATGATCAGAGGTTATCATTACTGGAATAGCTTCATCGACAACTTTTGATGCTTCTGTTTCTAATTCCATGTCAACCCCATCCTCCTTCCCTTTAGAACTCAAATTATCATTTCTCTCATCCATTGAGTGAAAAGTATTATGTATAACATCATGTGAAGCCGTCTGCCCAGCATCAGCCGTATCAGAAATACACATGACACTATGACCATCAACATTTTGTGCAGTATCAGGAGCAGCTTGAATAGAAGATCCTTCACCAATATCCAGACCAATAGCACCCTCATTATCATGATAAGACACGACATCCTCGTCAATATCTCTACTAGGGACTTCTCCCGTCATGGATGACTCTGAGTCGGAGTCATCCAACACTACAATCTCAGAAATTTTTACAGAAGGCTCAGGTGGATTCCAAGTCTTTAGAACAACCAGGTCATCAAAAGGAACTCTCACACTAATCAATTTACCATCCACATCTTTAAGAAGGACAGAACCGAAACGAGCTTCAGATAAATTCATCCAAGTGACATTCAATTTACGTCATGTCCTACGAAGATACCAAAACCAATCTATCACAGTTTCCAGACAGGGAACCCGTTCAGATCCTTCAGAATGTGACATCGGTGGCTTAATCGGTGAACACGGATCAATAAGAATTGGGGAAAAAGGCACCACAGCCAAATTCGAGATAGAACATGATTGCATGTCATCAGGCGAATGTGGAGACGAAGAGAAAGAGGAAATACCGGTATATGAAGCCCTATGAACGCGAGAAGACGTCCATTTCCGATTGATATGAGGAGATGAAGACGGAGGAACCTTCTGAGATGATGCAGCCTGTCGGGAGGAGCGTCGAGGGTTTGGAGAGGGTTCCACATTACGAGCACGACCCATTCTGCAAGAATTCCTATGTCAAAAGAAACAAGAACAAGAACCGTAAAACCACAGAGCAGCTTTCTTTTTGAAACGTTCAAGAGAAAAGTGGAGCGCTGAGAGAACCAATGAGGAGAAATAAATGCGGAGGAAATAAAAAGAGAACCAGACACAATATCAAAAATGACACCAGGCATCCTACCTTGGTTGCAACATAATGTACAACATTATGCATAACATTATGTGCAACACTAGATACGACACAGCCCAAGGGCTGGTCGTAGTTCCTCAAATCTACTGGAGTCTAAGGGTTTTGTAAAAATGTCAGCTAACTGACTAGTAGTATCTACATATTCCATAACGAGAACCTTCTTTTCAACCAGCTCTCTAATGAAGTGGCGTCGAATGTCGATATGTTTAGTCCTGGAATGTTGTATAGGATTCTTGGAAATGTTTATAGCGCTCTGGTTGTCACATAGAATGGTCAATACATCTTGATCAACACCATGATCAGTCAGCATTTGTTTCATCCACAGGAGTTGAGTACAACAGCTCCCTGCTGCAATATATTCAGCCGCAGCGGTTGACAACGAAATCGAATTCTGCTTTTTACTATACCAGGAGACTAAGTTGTTTCCAACGTAAAAACACCCTCTTGTGGTACTCTTTCTATCATCAGCATTACCTGCCCAATCAGCATCACTATACCCTGATAGAAGTGTGTTGGTATCTTTAGAGTACCAAATGCCATAGTCAGCAGTTCCACTTATATATCTGATTATGCTTTTAACAGCCGTGATATGAGATTCCTTAGGACAGGCTTGATATCGGGCACACACCCCAACACTGAAACTGATGTCAGGTCTACTCGCTGTCAAGTACAATAGGCTTCCTATCATGCTCCTGTACAGAGTGACCTCTACTTGTTTTCCACCATCATCATTCAAGAGCTTTTCAGTAGTAGCCATAGGCGTGCGAACTTGGCGGGCTTTCTAAAGGCCGAACCTCTTAACAAGATTCTTAGTATACTTACTCTGAGATATAAACAACCCATCGCTAGATTGTTTAACTTGAAGACCAAGAAACATATTTAACTCACCGACCATACTCATTTCAAACTCTTTTTGCATAAGATCGATAAATTCACGTACCAGTTGCGGTGAAGTAGATCCAAAGACTATGTCGTCAACATAAATCTGTGCAATTATGACCATAGATCTGGTTCTCTAGACAAACGTCTTCTCTGCTCCTCCTCGCTCATAGCCCTTTTTAAGAAGTTATCTGGTCAGTCTCTCATACCAAGCTCTTGGAGCTTGCTTAAGTCCATAAAAAGCTTTCTTCAATCGATAGACATGGCTAGGCAAGAATGGGTCTTCAAATCCCTTTGGCTGTTCAACATATACCTCCTCATTTAACATCACATTTAGAAAGGCACTCTTCACGTCCATCTGATGTAGCTTGAAGTTGAAACTACATGCCACGACGAGAAGTAATCTAATAGATTCCAAATGGGCCACCGGAGCAAAAGTCTCGTCAAAGTCAATTCCCTCGATCTGAGTGTATCCCTGAGCTACCAGACGAGCTTTGTTGTGCGTGACATTCCCTTTTTCATCCGTTTTATTCTTGAAAGTCCACTTGGTTCCAATGACATTCATCCCTTTTGATCTCTCAACAAGGCTCCAGACGTCATTACGCTGAAATTGATTCAGCTCCTCTTGCATAGCCATCACCCAGAAGTCATCGAGTAATGCTTCCTTAACATTCGTGGGTTCAACACTAGATAAAAAACAAACATATACAGCAAGATCACGATAATTTACCTGACTAGTGCCTCTAGTGCGAAGACCATCTTCAACATTCCCAATGACAAATTTAGGAGGATGATTTCGTATAACTTTTGTAATCCTCCTTGAGGAATGTACTTTATTTCCATCTGATTGTGATTCCTCAACAGATGCTGTTCCCTGAGAATCACCATTCTGACCAGTATTCACTTGTGTTGAATCAAATGTTATAACATTTTGTTCAACATTTTCATCCTCTTCATTACTCTCTCCTTGAGAACCAGGCCCCCCATGAGTAACAGCTTCACCCTACTCGAAGTCATCTACAACAACATTGATAGACTCCATCAAAACATCAGTGCGATGACTCAGTACCCTGAAGGCACGACTTGTAATAGAGTATCCGAGAAATGTCCCTCTATCACTCTTAGCGTCAAACTTTCCTTTAGAAGTTCGATCCTGCAAAATGTAACACTTGCTTCCAAATACATGAAAGTAAGAAACATTGGGGTTTTTACCTTTCCAAATCTCGTAAGGAGTTTTCTCCCTTCTGGGTTTCAGATACACTCTATTTATGGTGTAGCAAGCAGTGTTAATCGCTTCTGCCCACCATTTAGTATTGACTTTCCTGGCGTTCAACATCACGCGAGTCATCTCCTGTAGAGTGCGATTCTTCCTCTCAACAATTCCATTCTGTTGAGGGGTCTTAGGCGCAGAAAACTCATGTCGTATTCCCTCTGCTTCACAGAAATTAGCAAACAAGTGATTTTCAAACTCCTTACCATGGTCACTGCGAATTCTGATAATCTTTCCAATAGTGACTCCTCTCTTTCTTCTGAAGGCGGGTGCAGAGCTTCTTGAAGGCATTGAAAGCATCTGACTTTTCTTTGAGAAAATCTACCCAAGTGAAACGAGAGAAGTCATCAACACAAACATAAATGTACTTCTTACCTCCCATGCTGACTTCCGTTGTAGGTCCTATCAGATCCATGTGTAGCAGCTCCATGTTCTTAGAGGTGGTGATGGTCTGAAGTTGTTTATGACTAGTTCGCTTTTGTTTTCCCAGCTGACAGGGACCGCAAACCCCTACTATTTTCTTGGATATGACAGGTATCCCTCGAACGGCTCCAACTCTGGTAATTTTCATCAAAGTTTTGTAATTTACGTGACCTAGTTTTTGATGTCATTGTTCAGAGACTTCAACACTAGCAGTGAGACAGCTGTTAGCTTCCTGAAGTAGATATCAGTTGTCGGCCGATCGTTTTCCAGTTAGAATGTTAATCCCAGCTTCATTCAGGACTACACACTCGTCCTTAGTGAACTGAACAAACAATCCTTGGTCTCATAATGGACTTATACTAATCAGGTTTGCCTTTAAGTCTTGAACATGCATGACATCCTTCAGAGGAATAGATCCAGTCATCTTCAGCTCTCCCTTCCCAATGACTTTGCTTCTCTGGCCATCACCAAAAGTAACATGACCGTTATTGCATGTAGTGTATTCTGAAAGAAGACCCCGATTTCCTGTCATATGTCGGGAACACCCGCTGTCGAAATACCACATATTTTCCGAGAAGGCAACCATGGAGGTGTAGGCAACTAGGCTATGGATTTTCGACTTCCTTATCCATTTCTTAATGAGTCTTTTCCCCAAATGTCATGTGTCTCTTCCTTCACGTTGGTGTCTCGTACGACTGAAGCACCTATTTTCAGTGTGACCTTTGCATTGACAGTAATTACACACAGAGTGCCTGAGGGTAGCACTCTTTTTGTGTTCATCCTTTTGACTACCTTGCTTGAAGTGTCTATTCTTGTTCTGACCCTTGACAGTTCGACCATGTACTTCCTTGGTTAACTGAAGATAGCCTCCTCTATTGAACCATACGCCTGTACGATCTCCGGATACTTTTCCCATGCTTAGAATGTCATCAAGCTTAGTCTTTCCAGAGTTCCATTTGTTAAGAACGCTCTCTGCCTTCTCGGCTCTAAGCAGTGTTGTCCTGAGTTGTCCTTCTAGATTTCTGAAATCTTGCTTGGTCTCTGATAGTTGAGCTATAGCCTCTTCCCTTTCTCCTTTCAGTCTAACATTTTCTTTCATCAAGGACTTGTTGATCTCACAAATCTTCATCCAATTTGTGAACATAGTTTGAAATGCAGATCGAATATCAACTTCGTCAACTTCCTCATTCTCACCTGCATCTGAAGTAGATTCACTATCCGATATTGCACTATGTTGTAACATTCTCTTGATATTCTTACATTTATCCTCCAACATGGTGCGAGTTGTGCCCATACTTGGTCCAACATTGCTAGTGATGCCATCAGTATGCTGATCATTCAGAATGGCCGTAAAAGCAACATAATTGCTGACAATATCCTCGTCTCCAGCACTCCCTTCAGACTCTTCATCACTCCAGGAACTTGCCAGAGATTTTCCTTTTTGTTTCTTGATAGTGTTTGCACATTCAGCTTGTATATGTCCAAATCCTTCACACTCTCTGCACTGAATTCCCTTACCTCTACTCTTAGTTTCATACTTCTGTATAGGACGGCTGTTACCTCTACCTGCAGGAGAGAAACTATGACGTGCTTCCTTGTTGACATTTCTGAAGTTCTGTCCCCTACTTCCTATTTTCCTCATCATTTTACTGAAGTTTTTAGTTAACAATGTTATGTCGTCTTCAAGTTCAGTGTCATTCCCTTCATGTGAAACTTCTGTAGCTTCCACCTTTAGAGCCACTCCTTTATCTCTTTTATTTTGCTTCAAATTCATCTCAAAGGTTTGAGGGACCCCATCAATTCATCCAATCTCATATTGGATGTATTCCTTACTTCTTCGATAGCAGCAATTTTAGCCGAAAATTTTTCAGGTAGAGACCTCAGAGTTTTCTCCACTAATTTCTTTTGGGAGTACTTCTTTCCCAATTGAAAAGCCTGATTAGCTATATCACGTAATCTTCCATTGAATTCAGCCACAGATTCATCATCGTTCACCTAAGATTTTCAAATTGAGAAGCCAGAATTTGAAGTTTAGATGTTCTTACAGTGCTTGTCCCTTCATGAATATTTTGGAGAATGTCCCATACTTCCTTTGCAAACTCGCAAGTAGATATTAATTTGAACTGTTCTTCATCTACAGCGGTGAAAATTGCATTCACAGCCTTCGAATTTCCCAGTGCCGCACGTTCTTCCTCGAGACTCCAGTCTTGGGCTGGCTTGAGAGATACATTTCCCTTCTTGTCATCTACTATAGGTGGAGTCCAGCCTTCAATAGTAGCCACCCAAGCCTTCTCATCAAGAGACTTGATAAATGCGCGCATCCGTGACTTCCAATACGTATAATTAGTACCAGTGAGCAGCGGAGGCCGAGTCACAGAAGCTCCTTCCTTCGTGTTCATGGTTCACGTACTCAAACAGCAAAATCACACCCCCTTTGACAAACAAAGAATGCGGATGACCTGCTCTGATACCAATTGAAGTTTAGTACGCAAGCTAAAATAGTAAACACATGGGAATAATAATCAACACAGCACGACACATGGACATTGGTAACGCAGTTCGGTGCGCACACCTACATCTGCGGGGCCTCGCCCAGAAAATCAAATTACTCCACTAAAATAATGATAATTACAATCACCAATACTATTTGATACTGGGGGAAACAAACCCCCCTCAATACAAACCGCAAGGGTTGATCTCAATCAACCCCTTGGAGTAATTTGCGCAAGCTCCCCTTGCGTGCAAGATCCCCATGCAATACTGACCAAGATCAACTCCCTTGATCCCCTACCTCAGTAGTCGTCAGTCTCCTCCCGGAGCTTGATATCACTTTCGCAAAAGCTGATCTTCCAAAAGCAATTTTCCACACGCCAATCCAACTTCCAACTTTACTTCGCTCACACTTCGAAGTTGTTAAGTTGTTAATAACAATTCCTCTGGTAGAATCACTGAAGATTGGCCGAACAACACAGAGCGCAGCTAGGCGAGATAAAGCAGTTAATATAGAGATCTCAGCCGACAAACAGATCTGAAGCCAAACAAATATCCTTAACCATTCTTCAACAGCTTTAACAAATATAACCATGAGAAACACATGTCCCGCACTGAAGGAGAAGATCTGAATCTGATCAACAAACACGATAACTTCTTATCTCCAATAACTACAAATCTATAACGACGAGGTCTTATCTTCAAAAGTCGCAATTCAAACAGCTACATAGAATATTCACGAAGACTGATCTCAAATGTTTAAACAATAAGTTCAACATTTCATATGACACAATGTTCAACATTTCATAAGCACTCATTGTGTCACGGTCACAAATGTTGAACAATAAGTTAAACATTTCATATGACATATTGTTCAACATTCCACATGAACCATTGTGCCACAAATGACAAACAACAGACTTAACAATAGTTATGATGTAACGAGCATGTATAAGACCATACAATAACTCTGCAGCAGACTCAATTTCATTTTGTTCGTCACCATCAATGTCACCAACGTATACATAGAATTAAAGAAATGTGATTACTAAGATTGAAATGAAACAAGACAAAGTTCACTGCTGATAAAATTGTTAAACTCGACTATCTCAGATGAGCATATAAATAAGAAAGCATATATACAATATGCAATTAAAATTGAGATAAATGCATTCACAATTAAATGCATTTATGCTGATATGCTTACCAAGAGCCCACCAGTCAATTGCACTGCTATGTCCTGCTCCTGTAATAATTTCCTGAAATAAAGAGGTCATATGTCTTCCTGAACATAGAGAACAATGCATAAATTTAAAAATAAGAGTATCAGAGTACTGTGGCTATACTTACTACTAGAATGCAAAGAATGCCATATAACATAATGATGTTTTTTGAGAGCATACAAACTTTAAGAGTTTAATTAAATAATAGAAGTCACACTAGAATATGATATTGTATTAATTACTTATAGTTAAGCGAATAATGTCTATAATTAAAAAGTTGGTCTTTGATAACTAATTAAAAAGCTATGTGGTCATATGCAGTACTGTCACTGATGTATCATAACCTTGTGTTATAGTAAACATACATGATTTTGACATTCAATGAGCTTTAGAGTTTGTAAGGAAGACAACATAATTATATAAAACTAAAAGTCTACTAAAGGATATGGTTGGATCTGATGAAACTCAAGTTCCTTTTATATGTTTTAAAGATTAATCCGCCAGTTTTATGGCATTTTGATAGTTTTAAGATGGATTTGCATCTTTCACGAATAGCAGTGAATATATGATTTTGAAACCATGATATTGTTAATTACATCAAAAAGTCCATTTCGCCAATGGATGCAGATAGGATGGCCATGGCGGTAGTACTAGTAGAATAACATTTGGTACCATCTCCCATTTGATGAGACTAAAATTGATGGTGGTATCTGAATCTAAAGTCTGAATGCAATGGGGGAGTATTCTATTGTTATGAATCTCTATTTCCTTTTGTTGATTTGGGTTATACAAATTGTCCGTTTCAATGCTAGAAATATGCTTTCCAACTAGGCTAAATCTCACTAAACTGCCGTAAACTTATATGCAATTCCCAAAAAAATTACCTGGAGCTTCGTAGTTCAATTACAGAAAACTGCCGTAAACTATCTATTTCTCAGTTAGGCCTCCTAACGGCGTTTAATGGTATTTGTAAAATGACTTTCTTACGCTCGCATATCATGTGCTAATGGAGGAATTTTATTAAGTTTTCTATAATTTTCAAAGTTCAGGGTAGTTTTTTTGGTAATTGTATGAAAGTTCAGGGTACTTTAGTGACATGTAACCTATTTTTTATTTTTTAAAGGACACATTTATTAATATTAAACAAGTGATTATCAAGCCATGTTTTAAAAGTCAACTAACAGTGGGTGGCTATGTGGGAAAAGTTCCTTTTTTGTGATTTACAAAGTCTAGTGTATTTTTTGGGGGATCATATACTAGTTCAAGGTAGTTTAGTGAAAGTTAGCCTTCCGACTGATGAGAGATGACGTGTCGGACTACAAAGTAGTGGCCATAGATAGGCACCAGGATCAAGGAGTGATAAAAAAGAGGAATTTTTTTCTCTAAAAGAAGAGAGGCAGGGTTCCCCACTTTAACACTTGAAAAGAAAGAGGGGGAAGAAATACATAAAAATGCTTATAAGTTTCATTCTATTCTCAGCTTGCTAGTTGGTTGTTGAACCTTTCTGTTAGTTGGTTTAGTCAAATTTCAGCGAGAGCATCAGGATATAGAAAACTCTTTAGCAAAAGGAAATAATCTATATGGCCGATGCTTTCCGTATCAGGACGAATATTAAAGCAACTGCCCAGAGTACACTTTACTAAATTGAACCTATAAAACGGTTCTGGGTGGAAAAGAAGAAACTCACAGATACTATGTGTCATGTCACGCTGATGACTGTAATCAAGATCTAGATTCTATGTTTTTGATCTTAGCTACAAATAGCCGAGACATCTGGGGATAAAGCTTGTTGTTATGCACATGTTGTCTCAACTATATTGTCATGATTCATGTAACCGTTTGATCATAAAATTCACTGAATTAGTTTGAACAAATATTAAAATGAGAAGATGTACATACTGGAGCTATGTATTCTTCTGTTCCAACAAATGAATTTGATTGTGTGCTTGGTTCTGCAACAAAAATTGGATGAGAATATTCTCTAGATCTCTTTCTTCTTGACGGTGATGCATGTTTGATTACCTGCATGATTTGAGTCTGAATGGTTAATAATTTAAGAAATAATAATATTGAAAGTAGTGACATTATGGAAAAAGAAACAGAGTTTTTATCTGGGTAGCTGAAATCGCAAAAGGCCCCAAGGCACATATTATTAAATTCTTATGTCATTCAATGCTTCCGAGCTTTACATTTTTATGATTTCGTTTCAAGTAACAAAACATATCCGAATTTTACATTAGCATGTTTTTACTTCTGAGCCTACACTGTTTTATGGATCTTAATGATAAATAACATAATGCATTTCTTATTGTTACCCTCAGAGAGTAAGGTCCAAATATCTTCTTCCTAGATAGGATAGGAGCATATATGGAATGATATTTTCGTAATGATCCAACTGTAACAATTCCAAAATAACGAAACCAAATTCTTATGGGAAATCGGAACTGGAATAGTAGAATGACAATATCAACCTTACAGTGTTCGATTGTGCCACAAGTTTAATTTCGAGGGAATTATCCTTCTATCAAGCATTTTATAATTCAAACAATCATATGATATAGAAAGGACTAAATTTCTGCAGGATAAGTTTACATACATGAGGTTTAGATGATGTCAAGAAAGATAGATCAAAGTCAGTCAACACTACATGGCCGTCCTTCTGGAGCAAAATGTTTTCGGGCTTCAGATCGTGATATATAATTCCTTTATCAGTGAAAAAGAAATTAATACTTCCATAATGATTTGTGGAGTTACTTTACTATTGATGTTGGTCACAAGAAGTATGTACAGGGGCGGAACTACATGGAGTTTGCCCTGGGCAGCTGCCCAGGGCAAGAAACTAGATAAAACTCTAGTATATAGCTAAGAGTCACAAGGGGAATGTTGCTTAGTTGGTAGAGCGCGCGCTTTTGCTGGCCTCGATTACGGGATCAAAGCCCATCAACTCCAATTAAATCTTTATTTTTATGGAGTAGTTTGAATGTTCATTGGGTGGTTATTAATGAAGCGTATTATCCCCATAAGTACTCATTACAAAAGGCTAAAGCTATTCAAAACTTGTTTATTTTAAGTAAAAATGTACTAATGCTTTAAGTCCTACTGTTTATAAGTGCTATTAAGAAAAAAAATTTGGACAATGGTTGGAATTTTTTTAACTTTTTGATGGCAAGAATGTCTAGATAAAAACAGCCCCAAGATCCCTTTAAAAAGCTAAGACATCAATAAAAGATAAGCCGTGGGATTAAATGAAAATGACTTTGACATTGGTGACAGATTTGTGCTAGACCCAAAGGTTCCATTGATTTGGCAAGAAAGTTATGTCAAGAATATTACGACTAGTTCAGTTGATGTACAGTGAGTTTTTTGGAATCTTGATAAGACAAAATGTTGAATTTTTTTGAGAAGAAAGGATTTGTTTTTTTTTAAATCGGGTTAGAAAGTTGATTTTGAAACAAAAATTGTGAGGCTATAACATTTTTTGTTTGAATAGTTGCAAGAAGTTGGTTAGAAAAACAGAAAAGAAAAGAAAATTAGATTGATTTTTACAGAATGGACTTTAAAAAGGAAATTAAATAACTATCTTTTTGTTTTTGTTTTTTAGCAACACCCGCTCCAAGTGGATCCTACCCACAATCCACAAAAAAACACACGCATTGTGGACCACATCACAATTTCTCTTCCCTAAAATCTTAAGGAGCCAAACCCATCATATTTCGCACGTTTGGACATTTGCTAGCTGAATAAAAACTAATTAACATGCTAATATTGATGATTACAATCACTTCATGGTTAGCAATTTTTCTGATGATTATTTTCGTCCAGGGTAAAGAAAAATCCTGGTTACGCCACTGAGTATGTAGAAGTGCATATTATAAAGAAAAGCGCATTACCATGTATGTTTATGCCAACTTCCAGTTTGCGAGACTAATTCTAATTTTTCAAGTAGCCATGGTACGATAAGTTGACAAAAATGACATGATTGAAGAAAAACAAGACATCATAAATTAGCAGACAACTGCTTAGAGTTGGAAACATTCCTCATTTTACTATATTTTGTTTGATCATGTTATGCAGTATTTCGGAATGCTAACAAATGAAGGGGAATTAGACTGTCAGATTACAAGTTGCTGCCTGGGAATTTTGAGTCCATTATAAACCAAAGAGTTGCTTTAAGAACTGTGGATTTGTATGCATAAAGAAAGTGCAACATAACTAATATTCATGCTCGTTACAATATGCAATTAATAATTCGACAAACAAAGAGATAAATTGGAGGGGAAGATTACCATAGCCGAAGACTCTGACTTCTCCGCTGCAAAGCATTGAATGCAGAAGGAAAGATCATCAGAAGCCCAATCCAGTTACTTCAAACTATAATCTTGAGCCCTAATGCCGCCGTCACGAAAACCCTAACCCCCAATTCCCAGTCAGCATCCCTTCCCACCACAATATCACTTGAGCAAGAGAAATTGAGAAGCAAAGCAACCACACAAATCCTTTGATTTTCCTCCTCCTCTTCCCAAACCAATTGCCACCGGAGCCTCCGGTGGTTAACGCCATACGGTCGACGAGAGGTGAAGGCGGCGGCAACATGGAACCTTGGCCAGAGGTGGAGGCGACGGACATGGCAAATCCGAAGACCATGGCGTGGGGTTTGTCGGTGAAGGCGATGATTGGGGATTTTGGTGAGAGGGACTCGATCCAGACATCGGTGGTGGAGGCGGAGAAGGGAGGCGACGAGAGAGTGGAGGAAGAGACCGAAGGAGATGGCGACGAGGTCGCCTTTTGGGTCGTCGAGAAGATCGGCGATGATATGCTCTTCGAAGGGCTGGATCGAAATTCGAGTCACATTCAAAAATTTTAGGAGACGAAAAAAATTCAGCCGCGCTCATTCTCTCTCGACGGGTGTGAAGGTTGACAGCGCTACTCGATCAGGGTGTCAATCGGGTCGGTCCGGCCCGGCCGGGCTTTGATTGGGCCCCGGGTCGGGCCGGACCGGCTGCCCGCGGTGGCCGGGCCGGGCCGGGCCGGTCCGGTCCGGCCCGGAATGGACCGGGGACGGAAGCCCGGTCAAGCCCGTGCCCTGGTCGGGCCGCGGGCCCGCCTCTTCATTTAAAAAAAATAAGAAAAGTGGTTTTAAAAATCTAAAAAATCTAAAAAATATATCAATGTTTTTAAAATTCAAATTCTTTTAAAAACCTTCCTATTTAAATTCTAATTAAGATTATAACTATTAAACCCATTATTTTCTCCCTAATTATTAGTATGAATTCAACTTTCCTAATTACCCTAGCTTTTAAATCAATTATTAAATAATTTCATTAATAAATATTTCAAATTTAAATTACTTCCATTTCAGCATGGGAGGATTTTACTCATCCTAATAACAATCAAATTTTCAATTGCAAATAAATATTTGAATTCAAAGTTTAAATTCCTTCCTTAAAAACTCATATGAGACTTTACCCATTCTTAATAGCATTAAATCACATTCTTAATTATAATTAAAGCTTTGTTCTTTCCATTTCTTCTTAGGCTTTAAACCCTTCCCATTTTAATTGACAATTAAACCACTCTCTTAATAGCAATAATAACAAATTCCCAAGAAATGACAACCCCCCCAATTCTGCCCTCAATAACAATTTTTTTAAAAAAACATGGTCAAAACCCCCCTGCGGGCCGGGCCGGGCCGGCCCGCAAAAATCCCCAGCGGGCTTGGCCCGGGCCCGCTGCCGGGCCGGGCCGGCCCTGCCCGCCGGGCCGGAACAGGGTCCGGAAGCCCGGCCCCGGCCCCGAGTCGGGCCGGGCTTCGGGCCCGGTCAACCCACCCGGGCCGGGCCGGCCGGGCCTCTGGCTTTCGGGTCATTTGGACACCTTGAGCGCTGGAACATATAAGCGCTGTCTATTTTCTCTAACTTTAATAGCGCTTGTAGGTAGAAGCGCTTTCTATTATCTTTTCTATTATGTGTGCCTCTAATAACAATGCTTGTAGATAGCAGCGCTGTCTATTATCTAGCCTTTAACAGCGCTTGCAAAAAGAAGCGCTGTCTATTATCCAATCTTTAACCGCGCTTGCAGAAAGAAGTGTTGTCTATTATATGTGCCTCTAATTAACAGCGCTTATAATTGGCAAGCGCGGTTAAAGGTGTGCTATTAAAGGTCCTTTTTGTAGTAGTGCATGTGGTCGATCTTCGCCTGTCCCTGTCACCAGCATAATCAGAATCACAGTACCATGTCAGCACCACACCGTCACCTCTGCCATAGTGCAAACCGACACCAACTGTGCCTCGCAGATATCGCAATATCCACTTGACGACCTGCCAATGCTCCTTACTGGGGTTCGTCATATATCTGCTTACTACTCCCACGGCCTGTGCAATATCTGGACGCGTGCAAACCATTGCGTCATCAATAATGTGGCATAGAGTGACACTAAAGGTCACTATATGTTTATAGATTCCAGTTATGAAGTGTTGAACTTGGAGATTCATCTTCGCAAGGGGTTTGTTAGATACTCGTTTAGCTGGTGATGCTTAATGCAAAGCTTACTAGCAAAGTGTCATTGTCTTATAGTGAAGTGTTTAGCTTGAAGGTGGAGGTTTTGAAAACATAGTTTGGTTCAAGATTTGAGGTACGATTGTATCAGAGTGGTGTGTTAAAATTAGTGCTACAAAACACCAAAATACACTAGATTTTAGCCCAAGATATTCTGCAATTTACGCGGGATTTTTTTGGAGGGATTTCTATTGATTTTTGAAGCCCAAGAAAGCAAACCTAGTCTTCTTCTTTTCTATAGATTTTTTTTTTCATGTATGGCTCGGTGCACTACTCAAGCCTACACGGAATCGGCGTAGGGTGAGTGCACACGAGAGCAACACATGCGTGAGCCCGGGCAAGCGGTGCAGGATGAGCAGCACTCTCGTACGCATTCAGACCAGCGTCTGCGATTGCAAAAGCGTAGCGGATGCAGGTGGGAACAGTGCTGGGACACGTAGTTATCAGGGTCAATGTCGGATACAATCTTGTTAAGGATAAGGTTTGGTTTTTAATTTTATTTATGTACAACAGCCCCATTCCACTTCGCATTCTCGCTTGTGCTTCTCGCAGATCCACCACCTTATTTAACTAACCTGATGTCATGTAACAATATATCCCTTGGCATGGAAACCTCTTGCTGCAGTCATAGTGGATCGCTACCTCTGAAGCGCTGGTTCCTTTGATGTTCTTGTACACGACATTGCTAACTTGGACTGTGGATTTCTCTTCATGACAAGGTTTCTTGGACCCTCCAAACCCCCCTTCAATGGAAATCCACCCTCCAAACCCCCCACCCCCTCCGTTCGTGGACCCCAGATAGAAATCCATACAATTGGTCCGAGATCACATGCAACGGTCATCGTAGGGCCATCACCAAGATCAACCTGAACAACATGGGAATAGTAGGAAATCTCAATGCCTTCAACTTCTCAGCCTTCTCTTCCCTCACATTGCTTACTCTCGGGCACAATCAACTCAATGGAACCATCCCACCTACCATATGCTTTCTTGCCAAACTAGATATCCTTGGTCTTGATAACAATCAGCTCACAGGAATCATCCCCCCTGAGGTCAGTTCTCTTACTAATCTTTCCGCCATATACCTGTTTAACAATAGCATGTCCGGCGTCATTCCTCCCGAGCTGGGAAACTTGACCATGCTATCCACCTTGTCCATCGGTAGCAATGAGTTCTCAGGACATATCCCACATGAAATTGGCAATCTCAAAGATTTGTCCTAATTAGACCTGAGCTCGAACTTCCTCAGTGACTCGATTCCTTATTCTTTTGGGAACTTGACAAATCTACAGTTCTTGTATCTCTATGGAAATCAACTATCAGGTCACATTCCTCAAGAGCTAGGAAAGCTTAAACAACTTGTTGTCTTACAGCTCCCTGCAAATAATCTCACTGGGGTAATCCCTGCATCTCTGGGTAATCTTGTAAATCTACAAGTCTTAAGTCTTCAATTCAATCAACTGTCTGGAGTCATTCCTTCCACCTTTCGAAACTTAACCAAGCTTAACCAGTTGTTCCTAAGCAGAAACTACATCACCGGTCAATTTCCTCCATCTATTGGTAATTTAAGGGACCTCAACTACCTAGGAGTCTTTGATAATCTACTTTATTGCTCCCTGCCTCAGACAATCTCAATTCTTACCAATAGGATTACCCTTCAACTCTCTATCAACAATCTTTCTGGCCACATACCCAGACGATATATGCAAATCGGGAACACTTCAATTTCTTTCACTATTCCAGAACCATTTCGTTGGTCCAATCCTGACTAGTCTGAAAAATTGTTGCAGCTTGCAAGAAGTTTTCTTGAGTTCAAACCATCTCACTGGTGATGTGTTCCAAGCATTTGGAGTGTACCTGTTACGACCTAAAGATCGTGGGAGTCCGACTCCCGCCCAGATCCGCTGACATACCTCATTGACTCACCCCTTTGCAAAGGGGCCGCCGTCCCGGAGGTCCGAGGCTACAGGGGAATGGGCGCACCTCGCAGCGCCCCCTCCAGGCCGAGGCGTACGGCCGCAGTCGATCAGCCCGCCAAGGGCAGGGCGCCTGGGGGGCGCCCAGACAGTGCCGCCTGGGATGCTGACGGAGGCACGTGCATACCCCTCCCTACCAGTGGTCCACGACCCGCGACCGAAATGGTGCGCGGCCGGGCCGGACAGCCCCCGAACAGGTCGACCCGGCGGGTCCCCACGAACCCCGCCGCCGCGGATAGCATTGTCGGACCTTTAGTTCATCACGCACGACAAACAACCTAGTGTAAGAACACGACTGACACTAGCACCGCCCGACCATCTGACAAAGCACCCCCTGGCCGCTGAGCCCTCTGACACTTAATGCTTTCGGCCCTAACACCCTGACAAAAGCGCCCCTGGCCGTTGCGCCATCTGACAAAAGCGAGGCGGCTACTCCTATTCCTGACATCCACGTCCGAAGCTTCCGCTGACAGCAGGGCCAGCTCAGCACGTCGAGTCAGCATGCCAGGTCAGCCCCACCTACGGACGCATTACACACAGCTCAATGCCCCCCTGATTGAGGTGATGGCCGCGGCAACGAGAGCCAGACTGCTGCCGGAGCCACCCGGGAAATGAAGTCCGATCCGGCCCGGAGAGATTTCCAGAAATATTGCCGATACCACCGGGACCACGGCCATAACACCGATGACTGCTTCACCCTCAAAAGGGAAATCGAGCGGCTGATCCAGACGGGCCACCTCGGGGGCTTCGTCGGAGGCAGGAGACCAGACCGAGAGGAGGGGAACCACCGGAGGGCACGAAGAGCAGACCCTCCAACGCATGGTGAGCGGGAAGAACCTCTCCTCCCGAAACCGGTCATGCGCATAAACACGTTATGTAGCGGGCCATCCTCCGGAGGAGCGTCATCGTCAAGCAAAAAGGCGTATGCGAGGCAAGTGATGACGGCGGGTTTCGGAGGGGATCTGAGGGGGAGAAGGATAACCTACCCGCCCATTACTTTCAGCGACGAGGATCTAGAGGGAGTAGAGCTGTCCCACGACGACGCCATCGTCATCGAGGCCCAAATAGGGACGGCCATCGTCAGCCGCCTCCTGATCGACACAGGGAGCTCTTGCGACATTCTGTTTATGTCCACCATCGAAAAGATGGGGTTAAGGCCGACGGACCTGAGACCCTGCACCGGACCCCTCGTCGGCTTCACCGGTCACTCGACCCCTATTGTAGGAGCGATCACCTTGCCAATAACTCTCGGAGAAGAACCGCAGGTCGTCACCCGAATGACTCTGTTCGTTGTGGTCAACATTGCGTCGGCATACAACGGGATCATAGGACGACCTTACATGGCGGCCATCGGAGCGCTCCCCAGCCTGCTCCACCAGATGGTCAAGTTCCAAACCCCCCGAGGGGTTGGGTCAGTGCGGGGAAGCCAGAAGTTGTCCAGGAGCTGCTACGTGGGATCGACCAAACACAAGGGTCCAGAGGGAAACCTGATGGTCGACCTACCCGGGGGGAGGGACGACTCCTACCATCAAAAGACGGCTCCTGCTGACGGCACCGCAGAAGAGGACCAGACCTGCCGCGCCCGTCCCAGCCCCCCTTGACGAGGGCGGGCTCATCCCTCGGAAGAACGCGGAACACCAGTCGTGATGTAGTCGGAAACTGTAAGTCTTGAATGAAATATCCTTTTCCCTATTGCATCTTCGAATTTCGCCATTTCCACCTGAAAATTTCAGCCCAAAAACGCAAGACTCCGGGGCAGGACAAATCCTCGCCACCCAAACCGGAGAGGGGCACGGGCCGAGCTACGCGCTCGCTCCCCCCACCAAAGAAGACCTCCGGGGCAAGCTCACGGAGCTTAGCCACCCAAACCGGAGCGCCATATGCGGGGTAGGCGACGGCCCAATACCCGTCCGACTATAGAGGCTGCGGGGAGGCGACGGCCCAATACCCGCCCTCTCAAAGACTCCGGGGCAGGACCAATCCTCGCCACCCAAACCGGAGAGGGGCACGGACCGAGCTA
This sequence comes from Scilla litardierei, assembly GCA_030789695.1. Classification (NCBI taxonomy): domain Eukaryota; kingdom Viridiplantae; phylum Streptophyta; class Magnoliopsida; order Asparagales; family Asparagaceae; genus Scilla; species Scilla litardierei. The sequence continues at coordinate 59,541,279 of CM061131.1, forward strand.
CGCGCTCGCTCCCCCCCCCCACCAAGGAAGACCTCCGGGGCAAGCTCACGGAGCTTAGCCACCCAAACCGGAGCGCCATATACGGGGTAGGCGACGGCCCAATACCCGTCCGACTATAGAGGCTGCGGGGAGGCGACGGCCCAATACCCGCCCTCTCAAAGACTCCGGGGCAGGACCAATCCTCACCACCCAAACCGGAGAGGGGCACGGGCCGAGCTATGCGCTCGCTCCCCCCACCAAAGAAGACCTCCGGGGCAAGCTCACGGAGCTTAGCCACCCAAACCGGAGCGCCATATGCGGGGTAGGCGACGGCCCAATACCCGTCCGACTATAGAGGCTGCGGGGAGGCGACGGCCCAATACCCGCCCTCTCAAAGACTCCGGGGCAGGACCAATCCTCGCCACCCAAACCGGAGAGGGGCACGGGCCGAGCTACACGCTCGCTCCCCCCACCAAGGAAGACCTCCGGGGCAAGCTCACGGAGCTTAGCCACCCAAACCGGAGCGCCATATGCGGGGTAGGCGACGGCCCAATACCCGTCCGACTATAGAGGCTGTGGGGAGGCGACGGCCCAATACCCGCCCTCACAAAGACTCCGGGGCAGGACCAATCCTCGCCATCCAAACCGGAGAGGGGCACGGGCCGAGCTATGCGCTCGCTCCCCCCACCAAGGAAGACCTCCGGGGCAAGCTCACGGAGCTTAGCCACCCAAACCGGAGCGCCATATGCGGGGTAGGCGACGGCCCAATACCCGTCCGACTATAGAGGCTGTGGGGAGGCGACGGCCCAATACCCGCCCTCTCAAAGACTCCGGGGCAGGACCAATCCTCGCCACCCAAACCGGAGAGGGGCACGGGTCGAGCTACGCGCTCGCTCCCCCCCACCAAAGAAGACCTCTGGGGCAAGCTCACGGAGCTTAGCCACCCAAATCGGAGCGCCATATGCGGGGTAGGCGACGGCCCAATACCCGTCCGACTATAGAGGCGAAATGATTACCCACATTCGAAATTACTCCGTCTCCTGCGCATTCTTCTTTCTATCTACCGCTTGTACCAAGGATGAGTCCGGCCTCCGTCGGGGCGGCCGAAACAAGAATGCGCCGCTTAATCAATTTCGGATTTCGGTTTCAACGCTTCGCAAACGATCGTACGGACAGTTCCACCTCGCCCCGCCTCTGCGATCCACCAAGAATCACACTTAGTTTCCCAACAAACCCAGGGTAAACGCGATACATCTCAACTTCCCTCACCCGACGACCCGAATATCCTCGACATAGCGAAGTTGGGGGCAGGGACGTCCCTTACAAAACTAAGGGTCTACTGACACAACAAGGAAGAAGACAGTCCGACACAAGACCAATACAATGCATTTATCCAAATAGCAAGGCTATACATTGAACCTTCCGCACACTACAACAAGACATCGGTTATAACCCTCACACAAGAAGGTACAGGATTCCCCCTACCCACTTTCTCAGCGACGCCGCCTCTCGGCCGACCGAGCCCTCACATCTCTCGCCACCTGGCGAACTCCCGCATCCCTTGCCTCTTGCAACATCGGCACAACATGCTCGTCATGATAGCAGCGGATAGCGGCCTCGATCACTTCGCCTTCAACTTCCCGCTTTTCCTTCAGCCGCCGCATCACGCTACCCTTCTCCCTCTTCTCCGCCTTAAGGGCCTCCTTTAGGCCGGCTATTTGCCGCCTCTGTAACGCGATCACCGCCTCCTTGCTAGCCACCTCTGTGGCGTGCGACGACCGGATGTCATCCTTCTCCCGCGTCACTTCTAGGAGTTGACGCTCGACTGTTGCTTTTGACGAATCAAAGTATGCGGCCCGCCCCTTTTCTACCTCACAGGCCCTCCTAACCTTCTCCAGCTCTGCTTCCGTGTCCCTCAGCTTCAGCTTGACCTCGCCGAGGTTCGCCCTCGCTACCTCAAGAGACGCTCTGGTGGCGGCCACAGGAGTGCGACTCCGCAGGGCTACCAGGTCCGTAACCATCTACAAAAGACCCGAATTAGCGGAGCACGAATAAAGAAAGCCTAAGGGCGAGGCGGAGGAACCGGCTTACCTGCACGACGTGCCATACAGCAGAGACGTACAACCGTTCCGCCCCCACGCGAGTCAAGGATTCACGATCTCGCGGTAACATGCAATACTCGGCGAGGCGCGCTGCCACCCCTGCGTCCTCGAATACCGACTCATCGCAGCCCACTCGAAAAGGGAACTTATGGAGACGGTCATCTTGATACGTCTCGACTTCCTCTCGAGTCCTCTTGAAATGAATGAGGGCACCCTTACAACTCGGGCTCATCGACCTCCCCATATCACACGAAGGGATACCGTATGGCCACTTCTGAACCAAACGCGCCTTACGAGGCTCGACCACCTCCGATACCCCCGGTGGGACGGAGGGACCTGCCTCCCGCGCAGACGAGCCCGCAGGAAGACCATCGCCGGTCCCATCGGCAGGGATACTTGATTCGGCCGCCCTCCATCACGGATGCGCTCTCTCTCCACGGGAGACCCCGCCTCCCCGTCCCCGGGATCCTACTTTGCGCGCCACCCCCTTGCCTTTCTCGCAGGGATCAGGGTCCTCCGCGACGGGGACTCCGGCCGATCCCGACACCTCCTCCGGCCCTCGCATCACATCTCCACCTACGAAGGAAAAAGAGATCAGGGTAAGCCTAGCTAAAGGTTTACCAAATGTCAAAGATAGCTAGGGACCAAAAGTCCTGGGCGAGCCGACTGCTCCGCGTCAAACTTGCTAGCTGACGGTACGCCTCGGGCAGTTCCATCAGAATCTGAGCTTTTGCCAGATCTTCCCCAGTCAGCTCCACCCTTTCATTCACTAAAGGGTTCCGCGCCCCCCAGTTCGACATCAACACCACGTCGCTTGGCATCATCACGAAGACGAACTCCCTCATCCATTCGCCGACATCGTCGGGCACCCCGCAGATAAGTTCTCGTCCTCTCCTAGAACAAACACAGTGATACATTCCCCTCTTCCGGACTACGAAGAAATGCTGGAACATCGCTAGTGAGGGACTCAAGGAGCAGACAAGACACAAGACGACAAACCCCACCAACAAGCCCCAGGAACGGGGCGCTAGGGCAAATATCGGCAACTCCAGGAAGTTCAATAGATAAAGCAAATACGGGTGGATCGGGAAATGGAGCCCCAGCTCGAATGACCGGACATAAACCCCGACCTCATTATCTCCAGGCGAGCACACTGTTTCCTCTGACCCGGGGACCCGTACCTCATAGGGCAGTCGCACGAACCACATGCGTACCTCCCTGATGTTAATCTTGTCCAACCTACATTGGAGGGATCCAATCACTCTCGGAACGACGGTGCGCCATGACCCCCTCTCCCTAGACCGCCGCACCCCCCGCAACAACGCCCCCTCTCCCACCAGCTCCTCCTCCCCCTCTCGGCTACCGCCTCCGACCTCGAAACGAGAAGCCATCGGTCGGAAAATAAATAAATTATTGTTATTATTACCTAGCTGATCCGTCAAATCGAGAAGACTTTCGGAAGAAGATGACCAGCGGCGGAAGTCGCAACCAAGCCAACAAGCGATAGACGGAAGTATTAAACACCGGAGAAGAATCGAAGATGGAAGAAAACTCCCGCTGGGCGCATTCCAACCCTTTTTATTTATAAAGTGGGCCACCGGGTCATCACGACCGTCGGTCCCCCGCCACGCGGCGCCCATCGGGATGTCCTTAACGCCTCGACTGGCACGAGGGTCACCTCATCCACGCGTCGCAAACCCAATCGTGGAGACGCTTCGTTTTTCTACCATCATTTCGAATCGTAATAATGACCAGTAGGGCGGGAGTTCCGAAGCTAACGCTGCTACCCCGGGCGTGGGCCGGGATCCTTGACGACGGCTCGGAACGTCGGAGATAGTTCGCCCTCCGAGCCGAGCCGGGCTCCCGCCTCCAGCTCGAAGGTCGGGGGCAATTGTTACGACCTAAAGATCATGGGAGTCCGACTCCCGCCCAGATCCGCTGACATACCTCATTGACTCACCCCTTTGCAAAGGGGCCGCCGTCCCGGAGGTCCGAGGCTACAGGGGAATGGGCGCACCTCGCAGCGCCCCCTCCAGGCCGAGGCGTACGGCCGCAGTCGATCGGCCCGCCAAGGGTAGGGCGCCTGGGGGCGCCCAGACAGTGCCGCCTGGGATGTTGACGGAGGCACGTGCATACCCCTCCCTACCAGCGGTCCACGACCCGCGACCGAAATGGTGCGCGACCGGCCGGACAACCCCCGAACAGGTCGACCCGGCGGGTCCCCACGAACGCCGCCGCCGCGGATAGCATTGTCGGACCTTTAGTTCATCACGCACGACAAACAACCTAGTGTAAGGACACGACTGACACTAGCGCCGCCCGACCATCTGATAAAGCACCCCCTGGCTGCTGAGCCCCCTGACACTTAATACTTTCGGCCCTGACACCCTGACAAAAGCACCCCTGGCCGTTGCGCCATCTGACAAAAGCGAGGCGGCTACTCCTGTTCCTGACATCCACGTCCGAAGCTTCCGCTGACAGCAGGGCCAGCTCAGCACATCGAGTCAGCATGACAGGTCATCCCCACCTAATCATCTCCCATCAGGTATAAATACCCCCTCACTTCTTACGGTGAAGGGGTTGGCAAATTCCCTCTGAATCCCCTCACTCACACACGAGAGCAAAGGTCGTCCATATCTTTGTTCTCCCATTGATAGCTCGTCACGTATGGTCGACACACCCTCAGTCCGACCTGCGTGCCTAGCCCCCGCTTTAAGTCCAGTTACTGACTTAGGCATCGGAGGGGCTAAGGGTTGGACCCCAACCCGGCCCTTCTGACGAGTTGCTCGTTGTGCAGGGTAGCTCGCCTCTGGGTCGACATCCGCCTTTGGCTCCCGCCGCCCGATCCTCCACCGCCGCGCCCGGCGAGATTTGACTCCGTGGCCTCCCCCGGCGGCAAGCTTAGCCTCTTCATCCCACTAATCACTTGTTAAATAGCCCATCTAGATCCTCGTGTCAATATAACCACCGTGCCCTTGGTTCCCCATAATACAAATTCATTGTACGCGAGTTCCACCCCGCAACAGTACCCAAATCTTGTTTATATTAATCTACGAACAATACATTATACGGAAAGCTCTCACCAAATTGGGCAAGATCTCAAAACCTCAAATACTTCATCATTTCAAATAACCATATTAGTGGGCGGATTCCTTCCGAATTTGGAAACCTATCCATGTTGGGAAGGCTCGATCTCTCCTCAAATCAGCTTGAAGGAGAGATTCCCAAGGAACCGGGTAACAAATCTTCTTTATTCCACTTGAATTTAAGCGGTAACCAACTTTCAAGAAGATTACCATCCCGTATTGGAAAATTGATCAACCTACAGTCTCTTGATCTGTCTGAAAACAACTTGATAAGATTTATACCAGAACAGTTGGGAGAATGTTTTCAGCTTACTACTTTCAATTTGAGAAAGAGTTTCTTCAATAGAAGCATTCCACTTCAAATTGGGAATCTTGTCCAATTGCAGACTTTACTCGACTTGAGTATTAATTTGTTTACAGGAAAGATACCGGAAGAGTTTGGGAAGTTGAGGAACTTAGAAAACCTACATCTTTCCCACAATAAGTTTTCGGGTTTTATTCCATCCTCATTTCTTGGCATGGTCATCTTGTCATCAATAGACTTATCATACAACGAATTGGAGGGACCGGTTCCAGATGATAGATCCTTTGAAAAAGCCTTAGGCCAACAGTTTTCTCATAATAAAGCTTTATGTGGTCATGTGCATAGACTATTACCTTGTAATGCATCTTCGACACAGAAAGATAAGAAGGTAGGAAGTCTTAAGGTCCTAATCTTTGTTGTTGTTCCGATTATCTTAGGAACTTTGATGCTCCTACTCAACCTTTTTGTTGTTTGGATATTGCTTTACAAGAGGAAGAGACATGTTAAGCTAGGTACAAATGAAGAGACTAATAAGAGTTTATTGTCCATATGGAATTTTGACGGAAAACTATTATATGAGGACATCATTATCGCAACAGAAAATTTTGATGACCAATATTGCATCGGAGGTGGAGCATCTGGAAGCGTTTACAAAGTCATGTTGCCCACACTACAGGTGTTTGCAGTAACGAAGATCCATCCAGTTGAGGCCGAAATGCACTTGGACAATAACGAATTCATAAATGAGATCCATATACTAACGATTATTTGACATCGAAATATTGTTAAACTCTATGGATATTGTTCCTCCATTGTATGCAAATTTCTCATATATGAGTACATAGAAAGGGGAAGTTTAACAATCATTCTAAAAGATGTGAAAGCTTCAAAAGAACTAGATTGGCTTAAAAGGCTAACTATTATAAGGGACGTCGCAAATTCAATTTCTTATATTCATTATGAGTGCCCTCAGCTTATTGTTCATCGAGACATAACAAGCAACAATATTCTACTCGATTCTTACTTCAGAGCTTGCATCTCAGACTTTGGCATAGCAAGATAATTGAAGCCCGATTCATCTAATTGGACCAGTGTTGCAGGAAGCCATGGATACATGGCACCAGGCTAGTTCTTACTCCTTTATCTTTTTAAACCTTTCAACTGGTCAATACTGCTATTATTATTATTTTGCTTAATAGTTTCATTTGTTATCCCTTGTGAAATATTGTAAATGACAATATATAACTCTAAGCTATTATATTTCATTTCCTAGGTGATATGCTTAACAAACAGTTTATTTTTTCAAGTATGATGATCGTGATCTTATATCAATTCTTTTTGAACCAATCAGCGCGTGTATATATAGCATAACTATTCTTTGTATATTGTGAAGACTTACACAACTAATTTTAGTTTAGTTTTTCCAAGTTTTTAATTAAAAATCTCTGCTTTTACCATCTTACAAAATTTTTGAAAGAAGATTTTCTTTTCTTTAAAAAATTAAATACTACAAGGGTGACCTTTTATTTCTAATTGTTTCCATTTGAGCACTTAAACTTGAATATATACCAAGCCATGAACTCAAGACACTGTAATGCATGTATCAAGTTGAATTTCTTTGTCTTAAAATTTACCCTTGATCTGGTGTACATTGTGAATTTTCATTATAAACTTCATGATATACGCTTTGTTTTGAAGTTCATTAAAATTCAATCCAACATTTTAAACTTCATGATATATAAGTACATTGTGAATTTTCATTTATAATATAATTGAAGTATTAGGTTTTTTTTTCAATATGGATTTTGTTATCAAACCTGTGTTCTAAAATGCTCTAGTTTTCCCCCCTAAGAATTTTACTATTGAGGAAAAAGAAACATGGCATACGCTTTGTTTTGTCGAATACTATGATACTGAATAGTATGGTTAATATGATTAACATAAAAATGTAATTATGACAATTTTCTGTTATCCCTAACAACCGAATATGTTGTTCTTCAATCTTTAAAGTTTTCCTCTTTTCTTACAGAGCTTGCATATTCAATGAGAGTGACAGAGAAATGTGACATATATAGCTTTGGTGTAGTCACACTCGAGGTATTGTTCGGAGTTCACCCGGGAAATCTTCTCTTGTCGTTATCATCACCGACAGGTCAAGCAATTTTACTGAAAGATGTTATGGACAATCGCATATTAATGCCAACAACTCAAGTTGCAGCCGCCATAGTTGAAGTAGTTGTTTTGGCACTACGTTGTTTGGACATCAATCCACAAGATCTTCCAACAATGCAGCACGTGTCATGGAGGTTATCCATTTTCAAACCTCCTCATCTCCGACAAGATTTTCATACAATTAAGTTTTCTGATCTAAACTGTGATGTCCAAGTACAGAATTCAGAATGAAAAGCAGGTACATCCACTTGTTTTCTTTCATACCAAACTTACATAGTATTCTGTTAATAGACTCTAATATATTTTTTGTGTTTCTATGCAATTCTCCTGACTTTCATTATTATTCTCAAGATATTGAAGTCGAGCTTGGCCATTTGAAGGATGCAATACCAATTCAAGTAAAGGAGAATAGATTATCCATGGAAGAAGAGAAGGAGAATAAAAAATGTGGTGTGTTTTGGCACATTAGGCTAGTAAGAGGGTTGAGCAAGTTGGTGCTCCTGTGGATGAGCATGTGCAAGTTAAAGCTAATCGGGATGGGGCTAGCAGGTGGAGTATTCATGTTGATGCTCAGGTTGGTGTGTCAGCACATGTTTCCCTACAGGTGATCAAACAATGCTGCCTATTACAGTCCATATTGTTGCCCAGCCTTTACGTATCAAGTTTGCTGGTGGAGTGGATTTTGTTTCTCATGAATAATCTCATTGGTTGTCTTTGATCAACGTTCTCTAAGTTCTTTTGTTGTGTTTTGCTGTGTGGGTTTCTTTTGGTTTTCCAACTTGTATATCTGGGATGCTTTTAAAACTTTTGGGCAATACATTTTCAGCTTGGTGGTATTGCTTGCTTTGTTTGTAACAACTATTCTATCAACAAAATTTGGATCGGAGGAGCAAGTTTACAACCCATTCTTACCCAAAAAAGCAGTATGTCTATTAATCCAAGGACAAAAGTAAGAAAATTAGAAGAAAGTTGTATATTTCTTAAAGAGAAGAAGATCAGGGCCTACTTCTTTATGTTAACTAGGGGTTACTAATATTGTATGGGCACCAAATTTTTAAAAAACCCGTATAACTATAAAGGTAGTTTATTTGGTTTTTCGCTGACAATGTTGGCATCTTAGCTCGTGTTTACAAAATGTTTTAAAGTGGAACTTATATTTCTTGTGACGACGGGTTATGGAAGGATTCAAATTTATGCTCCTCCTACCCTGTCCCCATGGAAGTAGGGGACTTAATCATCTAAATGCCTCAATTCAACCATATGCAATAAGGTTCTAACAGAATAGTGTCTCCACAGGATGGGAGCATGGTTAGCTCATGTTAATAATGCCTCCAACCCCAAAAAAACCCCGTGACAGGAAAAAGCTTCCAAAACCAAAAAAAGGTTAAATTCAAGTGTAACCCATCTCTTTGATGCTTTTTTAACTTTATGGATATTTTTTTTAACAGAGTTCGGCTAGTTTGGGTGGGTTGATAAACGATATGGGAATGCACTTGATGGGGATCGAATCGATTCATATTAGATTTAATGGTATTTCAGTCTTTATTAATTTGTTGTTTGAGTCATCTTTCTTTTAAAACAAGTATGAGTCCTTTTTTATCATCATTTTGAGTCTGTTTTAAAAAAAAACTTTTTTGTCGCAGATCTGTTGTGGTCGAAGATTGTGTAAGTTGTAAGCATATAGAAAGACCTCAACATGTGTTTTTATTAGACAACGATATAATAAATGAAAATTTGTGTACACTTAACATGCCAATTAAATCTTTTGCATTTGAGAGCGATAGTCAGCTTGGTTACTTGGATACGAGATCTCTCCACATGTGAGTTATATGAGTCAGTGATTGTTAGACCCTAAGATGTAAGTCGCGACATTTTATCTAATTCCAATTTTTTATCACCAATTTCTCCTACAACAATATGTAACGACCACTTTTCGATTGTACGTATTTTTGTGTGTATTTTGTTTCGTATGCATACATTCGTATTTGATATTTATAATTATTTTCCGTAGCTCAGAGGCATGACCGGACCCCGTTTCCACGATCCCCTCGACGCCACGATCGCCCTGGTATTCTCTTTTTAATTTTTGGAAGTCGATGGACCAATCTGCAAAGCTCATTATTAATTATTAAAATATCCCTAGCATTTTGAATTTTGAAATCTGATGGAAATCTAAATGTATTAAAAATTTTAAAAACAAATCTTATTAAATCCCAACCCCCCCCCACTTTTCTCCAAACGGGTACAACCTCCCCTCATCTCACGTAACCAACCCCCTCTCTCCCACGTTAACTCTCTCTCTCTCTAACCTGTTCTACAAAAACCCCAGAGGAGAACAACTCTACCCTCTCCTCAACTCGCAACGAAACCCTCAAGCGCCCTATCCCTCAGCCTCTCACCAAAAAAACACCCCCCGAAACCCAGCCTACAAATTAAAAACCCAAACAAATAAACCTAGGCCTACTTCCCTCTCCCCTCTCAGCCGCTCAAAGCCCAACCCGAAACCATAAGAGCCCTTCCTCTCCCCTCCGAGCAACCCACACACAACCCACCTCTGGCCATCCCCAGTTCACGCGTGCATCTCCTCCTTCGCGCGCAGCCCTTCTTCTCCACGCGCACAACCCAGTCCCGGCGGCAACCAGCCCGCCTAGAGCCCCATTCCCCTTCGACCTGCAACCCAGCCCGCAGCGCCACCTCCACACGCGCGACCCCCGCCAGCTCTTCTCCGGTGCCAGCAGCCGCCCCCTCACGCCGTCCAGTCACCGACAGCAGGCTCTCGCCCGCCTGCAGACAGCCGCAGCCCATAGCTGTCGCTGCCGAGCCTCAGCCCTTCCCGACAGCACACATGCAAATGCGGGCCTCTTTGACTCGTCGTCTCGCATTCCAAGGGCGAGCACTTGCATAATTCGAAATGTCAGGATATCTCTTACGAAGGCACAAGCCTTGGATTTTTCCTTATCGCAAGGGACTGATAGCGATCGACCATGTCCCATTAGATGAGGTCGACGACAGTTCGGCTTTGCCTCCCGACCCCGCAACACCAGCTCGGGTCAGCAGTGCCCGACCTCAACACCTCGGTGTCAAACAGTAATTAAACCTTGGTGTAGCTGAGATTAACACCCCAGCTCAGGCTAGGGTCGCCTCTTATTCTACCAAATTATCTACTACTCTTCAGGTTACAAGACAGGGTCTAACCGCAACGACTGGTTCTGGACCACACTCCTGGCTCACTTTCTTCAAAAGCCCGGGCACAATTGCATGTATGTGATATGAACCAAGGCAAAGATACGATTTTCATTAGAATAAACTGAAAATAAAGATAGATTGATTACACTTAAAGGGGGTAATCGCTCTTCCAAGACGCCGATTTATAGGGGACGTCCGCACCATCCCTAGATCGAAGAACCTTCTCCTCTCAAATATCAAAATCACTCACAAATTCCGCATATTAGGGCCGGTTAGCATCCCCTCTTATTTATAATAATCCTAACTAAAAGTCTAATTACCAAAATACCCTTACAATAATAAAATAACACAAAGCACAATAAATATGCCCCAAGTGGGCCAGATCTAACATTACTCCGCCCCGAAAAATCCACCTTGTCCTCAAGGTGGTCCATTAAGTCCGTGGACCATCTGTTGCATGCCTCCTCTTGGGTCAAAAGGATGAAATTGATCTCCACCGCTTTCAACGACGTCCTGAAAATTATCGTCGGGCCAAGGCGAGGCCCAAAGGGTGTCGTCGGACTCCCACAAATACTCTGGATGGTCGTCGTAGTCGCACTGCTGGAAGGGAAATGTTGCTCGTTGTTTTGGGCCCAAAAACCCAAATTCTCGCTGTCCGGCACCTCGGAAGCCTTGTCGTCACTGCTGAAGGGGCAGCAGCCCCCTGGGCTTTTTATTCCTATTTTTGTCAATTTAATTTCAGATTTGCGTGAGTTCTATCAGTATGCTCTCCCGACCAGGAGGGTCAAGTCTAACTCGACCAAGGAATTCAAACATGAGTTCCCCCGAGTCCAGCCAAGACATTCTAGCTCGAGACACCCAGAATTGGCATAGTATAAATCCTAATTTACTAAACTTACACAGGCGCAGAGAATAGGCATTCACAGCAAAAATTCCTTCCATTTCATTGGTCTGCGATTACAAAATTGGCCGACTCAGAGGCGTATATTCTTCAAAAGTCAAAAAAAGATGGAAAGGAGCATGTTCATATAACTGGCCACATGCCATGCTCATTAGACTCATTCGTCAATGAGCATTTCTCCTCCATTTGGACCATCAGTGGTCCTACAGCAGCCATACTCTTTAGCTCTCTTATGGTCTGCTTGACCTCCCCTCTCTTCTTTCATTCCATTGACCAGAGACCATGGATGAAGTCATTCTCCTCTTGTAGATCCCTCACCCGCTTCCTACAGTGGCGGAAGCTGTGACAAAAACAACACAAATGTATTAGGTCCCGCATCCAATAAAGAAGGTAATCTGTTGAGACTAAAGCACCGAACTCAATAAGGGGACTCACCATGCCAAGAAGCTTAAGAATCCTACAAACCCTGCTGACCCACGGCAGGGAATGACCGATGGTTATCGCTCAAGTTGTCTCCAATATGCGCTCCACTGCTTCCATGCCGAGGAACTCAATCGTCACTTTGGCGTCACGTACTGGTGGTGCTTCTCGATCCACCGTTGGGTTGGCAGATGAGTGTTCCCCACCAGGCTGGGAGGTCCTATCCCGCCTTAAGCGGTGATGGACCCAACGCTCGCACCGGTTCTACCACCCTCATTCTCCTCGATGGTGGTGTGATAAACATTCTCCTCGGTAGTGGTGTGATAAACGTCCCCTCGTCTGCATGCATTTCACCCTCCAGCCATGGCTCAGCCGAGACACCGCAACAAGACTCTGCCTCCTCCTCAACTATTGAAGGCCTCTACTCGGCCTCGGTAGCGAGAGCAATGGCAGCAAACCACTCAGCATGGGCCGCCTACTCTCCTAGAAATACATCTCTTCCCCAAGGAATAACTCGATGTATCTTTCTTCTTCGTCCTGCCCCTTGCTCGAAGCAGACGCCAAATCGCTTTCTGATGCTGGATGCCAAGGCTTTAGTGGTGTAGCCTGAGAATCCGTGGCGTCAGATGAGATGGGAAACTCAGACATTTTCTTATACAGAGGAAAGAGCATGAGAACAAGGAACGCAGACGCATATTGTCGTTCTCCCTTCCTTTTACAAACCAACGAGCAGGTGGAATCAACCCCGACTGTCAGATCAGGGCCATCCAAGCCCTCTAATCGTCGCGACGATATAGCTGCCACCAAACGCCAATCTAGCAACTCCATGTTACCAGCTCATCGGAAAGCAGCGTTGCTTGCTCAGATTCTGCATTTAATGCGGGTCAGTCCAACGAATTCAATGCGGGTCAGCTCCTTCAATACTCGACGTTTCAGTTCACAAGGCGGCCACGACTGCATTCCATCATGAGCACTCCTCCCATTGAACGAGGCGCCCCCTCGTCTCCTTATCCCCAAAGCAAGGTCAAGCAAAGCAAGAAGTATCTTCAGGTCAGTTCGTCTCCCCGTCTCTCCACTTCCGACCTCACAGTAATGGCTCGGGCTTACAGTGCCAAGCCGAGAAGACGATGGGCCATTGTAGATATTGATTTCAGCAGTTGGGTTCGGTCCATAGCAGCAGAGTCCGGCCCAACATGATGAATGTGACCCATTAGTGGGGACCTACTGAGACGTCAGATGGGACCCATCAGTAAGGATCTCTCGACTTAGCTCGAGGGGTCGACATACCTGACCTCAGCATAGCGCTATACTGACAACCGGGCCTCATGGTTTGTGGTTTGCTTCCCCACATCCTCAGGATGACTTCACTGGTCGAGGCTAGCCCTAGCAGCTCAACTTGGCCAACGTCGTCCACATGACGCGATCGCAGGCAAGCGACAAGCTCTCTCTTTAAGTATAATTCACATTCAATGCATGTCTTATCCATCGACACGGTCGGCCACCTCCTGTGTACAAAGTCAGCTGTGTGTAGATGTCTATAGCTTTACGTGTGGCAAGCATCCCTTGGCACGCGGCCTCTATATAAGTAGGAGGGCACCCCCGTCGTAATGTACGCACTCTTTGGGTCCTCAAAACCCTAGCAGACATCTCCATCTCTTAAGCCCTCCACGTCTCTCCACTTCCGACCTCACAGTGATGGCTCGGGCTTACAGTGCCAAGCCGAGAAGACGATGGGCCATTGCAGATATTGATTTCAGCAGTTGGGTTCGGTCCATAGCAGCGGAGTCCGGCCCAACATGATGGATGTGACCCATTAGTGGGGATCTACTGAGACGTCAGATGGGACCCATCAGTAAGGATCTCTTGACTTGGCTCAAGGGGTTGACATACCTGACCTCAGCATAGCCCTATACTGACAACCGGGCCTCATGGTTTGTGGTTTGCTTCCCCACATCCTCAGGATGACTTCGCTGGTCGAGGCTAGCCCTAGCAGCTCAACTTGGCCAACGTCGTCCACATGACGCGATCGCAGGCAAGCGACAAGCTTTCTCTCTTTAAGTATAATTCACATTCAATACATGTCTTATCCATCGACACGGCCGGCCACCTCCTGTTAGACGTCTATAGCTTTACGTGTGGCAAGCATCCCTTGGCACGTGGCCTCTATATAAGTAGGAGGACACCCCCGTCGCAAGGTACGCACTCTTTGGGTCCTCAAAACCCTAGCAGACATCTCCATCTCTTAAGCCCTAAGGGCCATGGGCACAACCACTTTCAATCCATGCGCCGCCACACATGGGCTATCCTGCGCTCATCATCTCCTTTTCTCCTACAATCTCGCCTGACTTAGGCATCGGAGGAAAGACGAGGGATCCGCCCTCCAACCCAGGGGTTGCACCCCCTGTGACCTCTAACGCCGTTATTTCTCCGTTTCAGGTACTGGAGAAGGAGGACAACCCGACGAAACTGACCTGTCCGGACTCAACCTTTTGTGGGATTTCTTGTCCTCGTGGACTGGTCTGGGTGTTCGACGGCCTAATCCGGCCCATCGAGAATCCATGCATCGTCATTTTAAAACCTTGATTGTATGATTTTCCTACAATCTACTAATAAATAATGAGAGAAAAATGTAGTATTCATTTCATTACCTTCCGTTCCCATTTACTTCATTAATTCACTTTCTAAAATTGGAAAATGTTATGAATCAACTACTAGGGGAGGAGCCCCCAGCTCTTTATTTATAGGCAATATGGTAGAATACAAATATGGGCTACAATAATATGGGCCTATCTCTAGGAAGCCCAGAATATCAACCAACTACGGTTAAATAACCGTTCACAACACTCCCCCTTATCCAGCCATAGGCGTGGATTCTGCTCATGAACACTTCAGGATTCTGAGCATAGAAGAGTCTCACATGGGGTGGATACTTCAGGATCCTGAGTTGGTGAGATTTGCCTCATTAAAACCTTTAGCTATGGAAAACCCTGTGGGAGAAACCATAGTTAAGGAAAAAGAGTACAAACGCTCTTTAACTCCCCCTGATTTGTACAAGTGACTCTGCTCATGAATACTTCTGGATTCTGAGCGTCACAGAGGGGTGGATACTTCAGGATCCAGAGTTGATGTGATTTGCCTCGTTAAAACCTTTGGCTATGGAAAACCCAGTGGGAAAAATATAGCCAAGGGAAAAGAGTACAAATTCCCTCAACTCCCCCTGATCTGTAAAAGCCATTAGGCTTTCAGATCTCTTAGGCTTATCTCATTACTCCTATTTACAACATTCCGAAGGTATACACAGATTACAAATATTATCACCATTGAGCAGCTGCTGAATCCAGAAACTCTAGAGAGGTGTGCTAAGTTTTGTCGCCTCTGATGTGGTCTTCAGACTATGTGGTCAGCTCTACAATAACAGCCTCTATCCCAGTCGTCACTGGGATATGATGTACCACCAGGCGTCCTCAAATACACCATTGGTGTGATTCTGTAATGGTGAGGATCTCGGAATGATAGGATGATGTTGTCTTCATAAGTTGCTTTGCAGATCTGCAGTAGATGGCCATCCCACTGTGGGTATCCGTTCTGTGATTTCTCAGTATAGGGATCAGACCAGTAACCAGCATTGCATAAACTTGGAGGATGATACTGTATAATGTAAGTCCAAATCTTTTGACCCTTGGAGGAAGCGCAGAAGGCTAAACTCCGGTCTAATTGCCCTTTTAGGTGCCAACTATCTCTGGCTAATGAGTTTACTGCAACTGCTGTATCGGGACGCGTGCAGTTAGCCAGGAGTGCCTGATTGCATTGAGATAAGGGACTTTAGGGCCAGTTATATCCAGTGTTTTAAAAGGCGAAGGCGTTTCATGTCCGCCCAGACGGGGCGAAAGCCCCGAGGCGTAGGGCGTATGCCCTACGAATTTTTATTTTAAATATTTTAAATATAAATGTATATATGTATATATATTACTAAATCTAGAAAAAAATAAATATTATAACTGAGTATCAATGTCTAATTAAGAAGACAGCATAATTTCATAACATAACAAATAAACTCATCAACGCCTTAAACAAATTCATTTCACAAGTACAACTGTTACTAAAATAACATCAAAGCTAAAGAAAACATGAAAAAGAAATGTTATAAAATCAATATAACTAAAAAAGAAATGTCACTCATCAAATTCAATATCATCCATATCATCATCATCATCATCTCCTCCAATACTAGGAATTGTTGTTCTTGTGGTTTGGTTTGAAATCTCTATTAGCTCTTCATCTTCTTCAGAATTTTCCAAACTTGAAACAGAAATATCTAGTCCTTTGCCTTTGCTCTGACCTAAATAAAATAATTGTACAAATACACTCATATCATATATACAATTTAATGCAATAGATTTCAAAATTGCACAATATAAACATAAACATTGAAAATTAAACACTTACTTGATGATTTTGAGCTTCCATCCTGATTTCTTTTTCTACTTTGTGACGGTAACTGAGATGCCAAATTTGAATTCATGTCAATGGGAGATGTTTTTGCATAAATGTCCTTAAGTGTCATAGTTTTGACAGCATCAATATTAAATATATCATCATCATCAAGCCAATTAACTTCTTCTGGAAATACAGGATCTTCTTTTTCAGTGATCCACTTATCATCAGAATCAATTTCATCAACCAAAATTGGATCAATTTGTTGTTTTCTTTTAATACTCATCTCCTTCAAACGTGTATTGTACATAACATACACCAAAGCATTTAATTTCTTATGCTCAAGCCTGTTTCTCTTTTTTGTGTGAATCTAGACAAGGAAAAAATAAAATTGAGATTTAATATTTAATAAAATAAGAGACAACTGTAAAAAGAAAATAAATATATGAAGGAATAAAATTACCATTTGAAAAGTATTCCGGTTTCTTTCACAGCCCGAGGAGCTACAAGTCAAACTAAGCACACGAATGGCAAACTTCATTAACTCTGGAGTCTTGCTACCAAAACGCAACCACCAATCAGCTGAAAAAAAGGAAAAGTAATCATTAAACATTTTTTATATTAGATGTTAAAAATATACATTCTCTTATGGAAGTAATGATACCAACCTGGTGCTCTTAATCTTCTTGAGTCAACTGCAATTCGACTACCAAAATCTCCTCTAGAAAAAACATAATTATCAAGTTGGATATCAGCTTTAAGACGATCTTCATAATCAAGCATCCGTTCCATGCATACATCCAACCCTTGTCTTATTTGATCAGAAAGTGCGAAATCATTTTGAAAACGTAGTTGAGGATTCAAATAATATCCTGCAGCATGCAATGGTTGATGAAGTTGTGGTGTCCATCTTGCATCAATTTTGTTCAAAATAGCACCATATTTTTGTTTGGTCATTCCACAATTCTTGATAATTTCTTCCTTTGCAGATTTCATTAAATGATACATAAAACACATAGCTGGTTTTACTTCTGAATCAACTTCCCTTAAAACACTCACCAGTGGAAGTACACTTCTTATACAATAAGAAAGTTGACCCCAAAACTGTGGATCATATAGAACTGTACCTTTAGCCTTCATGCCTTCAACATGTTTATCCCAAGAAGTATTCCAAACCTCTGAACTGAACATAGATTGAAGTGCTTGTTTTTTACCATAAACACTTTGAAGAGTAAGATATGCAGTAGAAAATCGTGTCACTGTAGGCCTTACAAGTTCGTGCTCTTTGGTAAAAGTTCTCATCAAACTCAACACCCAAGTATGCCCATAAATGAATTTAACCACCTGTTTAGCTCTAGCAAGTGTAGTTTGATGAACTTTCAAATTTCCTATATCCTCCAACATAAGATCAATACAATGTGCTGCACAAGGAGTCCAGTACAAGTGTTTTCTC
Organism: Scilla litardierei; assembly: GCA_030789695.1. Taxonomy (NCBI): domain Eukaryota; kingdom Viridiplantae; phylum Streptophyta; class Magnoliopsida; order Asparagales; family Asparagaceae; genus Scilla; species Scilla litardierei. The sequence continues at coordinate 59,559,316 of CM061131.1, forward strand.
TTTTCCATTAATCTTTTTCCAGCATTCACAAAATTTGACCCATTATCCGTGATAACTTGCACAACATTTTCCTCTCCAATTTCTTCTACAACTTTATCAAGATAATTGAATATAAGTTCTCCATTTTTAATAGAATCAGAAGCATCAACTGACTTTAGAAACTATGTCCCAGCTGGACTATTAATCAAAAAGTTAATCAAGCGTCTACTTTTCCCATCAGTCCAACTATCAGACATAATAGAACACCCATATTCTTTCCATGCCTTTTTATGTTCTTCCATCATATTGTTTATATTTTGTACCTCATCTTTTAAAATCCAAGTTCTCAAATCATGCATACTTGGGGGAACAAAACCAGGCCCATACTTTGCAATTCCTTCACACATTGGTTGGAAATAAGGGTCATTTATAACATTAAAAGTAAGACCACTAGAAAAAAAGAAGCGACCTATCAATTTGCAAACTTCTTTTCTTTCTTCCTTTTTCCATTTAGAATTTAAAGTAGTTTGCCTCGCTTGTGTTGTTGCAAAATTATCCATAGGACCTCTCACTCTAGGTTGTGGTGCACTTCCAAAACTTCCACTTTCATTAGACTCACTAATTATTCCTTCTCCTTGTATTTGCCCCCAGCAGTCATTCGGATCTCAGTTAAGACAGCATTTTTTGACGCTTTAAAACTTTTAACTCATTCAAAGCTTTCTTGCATTCCTCAAAGCTTTCTTTAGTAACAGAAGGACATGGTTTCATACCTTGATGAGTTTTGGCCAAATGATGTTTAAGCCGATTAATTGTCCCAGTACAAGTCTGCCTACAGAATGAACACTTGAAATGCTTCTCATTAGCATCAGTTATAGCGTACTTCCATGCAAAATCTTTTCTACAATTAGACTCATTTGATTCGATTCCTTCATTTGAATCCATAACAAATTAGAATTTGATTCCTGCCATTCAAAACAAATTTTTGTTAAATATATGAATTCAAAAATGTAATTAGTGCTTCAAAGACATGATAAGTATAAAACATGATAATTAAGTGCAAAAACACCAGAAATTAGGGGACACCAAATTTGATTACTATCAATTCAAAAAAGTTGGAAACTTTGCAGACATAACAAAACAATGCAAGATGTCAATAAAACTTAAGACAACTCACAAGAACAACTCCTACAATACATAACAAGAGGGCAGAAGTTCTGGAGATAAAAAGAATTATTATGTAGCATGTATCCTTAACTTAACAATGAAATGAAGAAATTCACCTGCATTTCTAATTAAATCCTAGAGCTATGTATGTATAATGGGTGCAAAAACTAGGTATATATAATGGGAGAAAATAATATACCACAACTTGGTCACCTATTTGTTATTAATTTTATTCCAATTTAATCAACAACTTCAGTCTTTAATTAAAGCTCTTCAATAAAAGCCGAAGTCGAAATCTAACTTACCTTACAAATTCGGAGCTTAACTGACCGTTCTTTCTCTTTTGTCGATTTCCAAATTCACCTCCAGTTGGAACTCAATGCATGAACCACGCCCCTACACATCAAAATTCATAGACAACCATTAGCATGCTTTTATTTTGAAGATTGCTTGTATGTGAAGTCCAAATAGAATATATAGCAGGTACATGTGTTGTTGGCCACAAATCTTATGGCAGCCCAAGCGCCCGACCGGAACGCCGATCGTGTTCATGTATGGCGTGTCGATCAGGTTGAAGTTGGAAGTATGAGAGCAGTAGGAGGAAGTCTAGGAAGGGACATGGGGGCATATCAGAAATCATCCAGCATCACTTCGAATAAAAATAAAATACACAGTTTTGGAGAATGTTGACTTATCATATGGTCAATAAAATGCGTGCAATATCAGTGCAAATCTTAAATCTGTTACTTCAGATTCTTCAGAAAGTTGAGATGTTAATTTCTTTAAATTCTAATTGCATAGTCAACATTCTGCTGTTCTGTAAGTCTGTTTATTTATGAAAAATCTTAAGCAACTGTTTAAAGCTAATTAGCCATATCCAGAAAATTGGGAAGTACAATTGAAACTGCATAATGAACTTCCTTGCAAAATGCAAACCTAAACCCAAGTCAGTTTTGTGTGTGGTGGATACTTTTAATTGGAAATAAGTGAAATAATGAAACTAAAAAAGAAAGAATTTCAATTCTGATACTCTTGTGGGTGGCAAAACATGACTACTATGATTAAACAAAATGAGGCCCTCGATAGCATATCCTTGTCTACACAATTTTGATTTAATACATAACATTCATAACATCAATAGTGCATCTTTATTGCAGTTGTTACCCATCTATACATACTCAATTTAAAACTTGAAGCATTTCCAGTATTCAAGAAATCATGGCGGACGGATAAATATCGCAAATTTACTTCAAACTCATGACATATCACGATTTTAGGTCTTCATCAATAAGTAGAATTTCAGTATGGCTCTTGGGAGTTTGGCCATGACACCGCGCAAGCTCCCCTATGCGGACATAATGGTATATGAGAGCAACTGTTATCACAAATTGCATGACAGATAGTATGCTGAGCAATGAAATTATTGTGACTTGATAACTTCATATTGGCAATCTCATGATGCCCAATTTCTTAGCTACAGATTTGATGATTGCTTGTTTTATGATGGGATCTTGCCCCCACACGACAGGACTTGCAAGTTCACCTGAATCCGACGGCGGCAAGGCAAAATATGCTGCTGCTCTGCGATTTCTGTCTCAGACGGCGCGGGCGACAAGGCAAGAATTATGAAGAACAGAGGTGACCTATGGCTATGACAGACAGAGAGATGGAGGGGGAGAGATGAAGAGGGTGGCTGGAAATTGGCAAAAGCTAGGGTTCCTTTGATTTTTCTCTGCCGTGTGAGTTATTTATTGGGTGGGTGACGGGTTTGGGCTGGCTGCTATGAATAACCAAGACTTTTTCATAGCAGTTGGGCTGAGGCGAGAGTTTTTAACGCCCAGCCCATAAACCGCGTCCCACCGTCTAGGCGTTCGCCCCACAGCTCAAGGTGTACGCCCGACAAAAATGACGCCCAATTCGGTTGCCTCGGGGCGTTTTGGGTACGCCCAGCCCCCGGGCGCGCCCCGGGACGCGCCCCAAAAATGCCTCTGAAAACACTGGTTATATCCTCCCCCTCTTCCAGCGATCGGAATGGTTCTTTTTGTACATCCATTAAGTATACTACCATAGGTGTACTTTGGATGACAATGGTCCTTTTGATTTCTCAAACGCACTTCTGGGCGTATGTAACAGGATTTTATGAGCCATGACTTTATATTTGCCTAGGTCTTTTTATTTCATGTTTAAAAGTCAGGCTTGAACAGATGTTTCGGTTTTCTCTTCAGGAGATCCGATGAGATTTTAGTTGTTTACAACTATGATCTCAAATCCTGGTCTTTGCTCAGATGCAAAGACAACCCTCAGTAGGAATCAGACAACCCTCAGTAGGAATCATTGCTTTGTCAAACGATTCTCTTGGTTATACATTATTCTTATTGTTTTTCTTCAATAGAATAGACGTCCCGAAGTCTATTCAGGCATTTAAGGAAATGTGGAAATTATCTTTACCAAGATATCCACGAAGGTATGCCGGCACAACATCCAATAACAGCATATCCAAAATTTTCCTTCGCCAAATCGTAAGGTATTCGCTTTTGATAACTTAAGGAGACTGATGCATCATTTATGAGTCATGCTCATTTTAATTTGTTCAATCCCTAGTTTTAGCGAAATTTTCCTTGGACTATAGGTTGTACCTTATAGCATACGATTTTGTATTTATTTATTTTTCTTATGTATGCAATACTTATTTTATCCACAGGTTTGACACCTTTTGGTGTCTGGACTTCAAGTCCAAATATTTCACGTTTCATAAGTGAGTCCAGCTCATCTTTTATTGCCTCGTTCCACATTTGGCCAATCTCTACGTTTGCTTCTTAGCAATGGAGTATGGAACGAAAATTTATAAACATCATCGCTTTTGCGATGTATATGGCAATATGATACGTGAATACATTGTCGATAATTTATGTTCTATCTGTCCAACACCTCCCCAGTACGTATAACATTTACTATCAATTTCAGTTTTTCCCGGCAATTCCTCTGTAGTGGATTCCGGGAAGGGTGAGGGTGTGGACATGAGCTCATTGTCCTGTGGTAGTATTGTCTTAAGGTCTCCAGGAGTCTCTGTCATTGGAGCCTAGTAGTCTGCCTTTCTTCTGTTGAGTATCAGCCACTTCTGCTGCTGGTAGATTGCATCCATTCTCGGGGATGTCAATCCAAGCTGGAGTTTTTGCAGCAGGGATGTGTGATCTGACAATTTTCTGGTTGTCAGTAAATGAGTCCGGTAACTGGTGAACATTGTTTTATATATAGAGGATCTTCAGGATCTCATCTTCACATTATTTTGTTACCGGATCATGGTGGGTCAAACTTTTTGTATCCCATGTTATAATTTGCTTTGCACCAGATTTCTCAGTGTCTGGGCCTATTTTGGGGAAACTCGTCTCATCGAAATCAGTCTTCAAGATGTGCCTTAAATACGTCCCCCGTTTGGGGTTTTAGGTATCTTATAATTGAGGGTGAGTCAAAACCCTACATAGATACTTAGGCGACGTTGAGGACCCATTTTTGTCCTCTGTGGTGGTGAGATGGGGATTTAAACTACGCGACCGAAGATTCTCAGATGAGAAATATTCGGTGGCATTCCATATGCAAGTTGCATTAGAGACTGACCTCCAGGGGGTCTTATTTTCATTTACGATGCAGCATGCAGAATTTGCATGTCCCCATGCATCCATAGGCAATCGGGATTTAATGGACGTTCAATCCATTGGAGTCTACTTTTCAGTGACTCTGCCGACCCATTTCGGGTATGAACCAGCGGCACTTGTATGTTCATTTTCTATTCCCGTTGCTTGGCAGTACTATTGAATTGACCGGGAAGTATATTTCTCAACATTAACCAGACTTATTTTCTATATTTTATTGTCTGGAAAATGTGCCCGCAACATTTTTATTTTTGTGCCAATAGCTTTGGAAAAGCTAAGTTGCGGGTCTGTAGTAGACACGCATACGAATATTCTGAGGATGCATTTATCAGTACAATGAAGTACTGAAATAGCCCACTAGGGGTGGATTTTATCCACATCTATCTCCTTATATTCTTTTTGAGGAAGCGTGGAGATTCTTTTTCAACTTTTCGTAGAGATAGCATTGTAATTAGTTTTCCCTTTAGCAAGGGATGCGAGGGAATTCTCCCTTCTGAAGAATCTTCTGGTTCTTCAAGTCATACCCATAGGATAAGATGCGTTGCATCGTCACTTATCCAGGGTGGCCAAGTCTATCATGCCAGAGTAAAAACTTGGCTGATGTCGGGCACTTCAGGTGCTCCGTTTAATTCCTCTTCCTTTCTCCGAATCTTTGTATGGTAGAGGCCTGTAAGGCTCTCAAAACGTTCAAGTATGGATTTTAATCCTTTTTCTTGAGACGTTACATACAGTAACTTGTTTTTCATTTACATTTGATGTTTCCAAATGGAATTCGTTGAAACGGATGTCCTTGAAAATTAGAAAGTTTCTTTTGGAATTCGGAGAGATTACTGCATCCTTTATTTTTGTTTTTGTGTCATTTGAGGAGCAACGATGTTGTGATCCCTGGATCTTCAATATAGCCCTGATGTTGGGCTTTGTATTGAAAGATCGTATGTGTTTATTGTCTACTAATCAGTCATGAGAGCAGTTTATCTATTAAAAGATGAATAAATAGGCACATGTGTTTTCAGATAAACATTTTCATTCAAAACAAATTACATAATTCAAATGCTCTCATAACATAAATTATTCTCAAAACAAACCGCTAAGATAAAAATAAGGGCTAATCAAGCATGTCATCATTTTCGAAGTCGTCAGCTGTAAACTTGACTGGAGCATCAGATGTCATCAGGTTTGTTTCAGCTTTATTTTTCATGTTTTCTTTATACAAATCCTGGAGATGCTGCGGAGTTCGGCACACTCTGGACCAGTGGCCTTTCATGCCACAGCTACGGCACTGGTCTTCCCATTCCCTCTTGGGTGGGGGTGCATCATCTCTATTTTTGTCATTTCTGCGCCAGGTGAACTTCCGCTTACTTTCATTTCTTCGTTGCTGGACTTGGCCCCTAGCCCTTTAGTTCTGTCCCCCCTTTATGTGGTCTTTCTTTTCGTTTGTTGTCCCTCTTCTTTCGAGAAGAAGAGGCTTTATGAGCTTCTTGGAGGGGGGGCAGTGCCAGGAGGGCGCATGTTGTGAGTGGCGAGGAGAAGCTCTCTGTTTTGTTCAGTCATGAGTAAACATGAGAGCAGCTCAGAATACTTGGTGAACTTGCGTTCACAGTATTACTGCATTAGTATCGCATCTTTTTCATGGAAGGACGTATACGTCTTTTCCAGCATGCGATCTTCTGAGACTTTTTCACCACACAACTTTAGGCGTGAGGTGATGCTAAAAAGTGCTGAGTTGTACTCAGCAATGGACTTAAAGTCCTGCAGTCTCCGGTTCTCCCACTCATATCGTGCCTTTAGGAGTATAACATCTTTCTGATGTTTATACCTATCCTCAAGGGCAGTCCATAACTCAAGTGGATCTTCGACCGTAAGATATTCAGCCTTTAGGGTCTTGTCCACATGGCGGCGAATATAGATAATGGCTTGCGCCTTTTCTATATTGCTTACATTTTCATTACTAGTCACAGCAGAAATGAGGGACTTTGCCTGCAGATGAAACTTTACATCGAGCTGCCAACTCAGATAGTTTCTTCCTGATGCATCCAGCACTTCGAAATCGACACTTGCAATTTTAGCCATTTTATCTAGCAGAGCACAAATATGCATGAATTAATAATTTAAACATAAACATTTTCATGCGGAGGCAATTTTAATATGAATGGCTAATTGCGTGGATCGGCCAGTCCCACATAAATAATAGTCCAAAGTCCCATTACAGTCCATATTACACAAATGAAAGCTTTTAAAAAGAAATTACAACTTTGGAAACCTCCGTGGGTCCCATATAAGAACTTCAGCTTCAATTGTGGCCTCCGTCTCCATGGAAAATGGTCTTCGGTTTTGGACATTTACAAAATTTCCTCACTACAATTTCTCTCAAAAGTAAAAGAAAAGTGCAGGAAAATAAAATGTGGGACTTAAACAGCCGATCCAAAAACCACAATTAGCCATCCATGCAGAAAATTTGTGCTCATCAAACATTTTCATCAGACATTTTCATCACAGGCATCACAGGCATTTAATATTCGCAGAGATGGATAAACAATTTAATCACTTAATAATTATTGGACCACTGGGCAACGTCATACACCGTTAGGTTAGGTGACTAACGGCAGAGCGGTCGCAGGATCTTCCTAATTATTAAGCTTAAATATAATGCACAACCACGCATGTAATATCCACAGAATAGGCCAGTGATGCAGAGCATGTATAGATGATTTTACAGAAGAAATCATTTAATTCAAGGGTTGTGCAAAATTTGGGTTTATTCCAAAAAAAGGGAAAGAGAGCCCAATAATTAAACATGTTCTTCGTAAAAAGAAAAAGTTTTCCTTTTTAAATTCATCCCCAATATCCCCCAATAGTCCCCAATAGTCCCTTATATGTCCACTTATTGCCCCATAGTATACCGTGATTTTTCACGAATTTTTAGGCCCACAAACACCCTTTTTAATTAATTTTTAGCCCAAAAGCCTTTTAAGGCTTATTTTTAGACTTCTCCCTCGTTTCTTCTTCTTCTCTTTTTTTGAAACAAGGCCTGCGGGCCTGAGGCCCGCAGTTTGCTTGCGGGCTTCAGGCCCGCAATTTTTTTTGAAGAAGAACTGGCCTGCAGGCCTGAAGCCCACAGGTTGGCTGCGGGCTTCAGGCCCGCAGTCAAAATTTTTTTTTTGAATCTGGGCTCGTAGGCCCAGTAGGGTTTTGGGGCGGCGGCTAGGATTAGCCGCCGCCGCCCCCGTACAGCTGCCGAACGGCGGAGGGGGGAGGGCGGCCGCCCCCTGCAGGGCCGGCGGCAGGGGAGACGGCGGCGTGGCACCAGCCGCCCCCCTGCAGGGGCGACGGACACGGCGCCGGCCGCCTCCCCTAAGAGGGGGGCGGCCATGGATGGTAGGGGGTGGGGGAAACCCTAAAAATTGGGTTTTTGGGACGAAAAATTCGTCGTTTTTAAGTGATCTAGTAAATCCCCGTGTCGATCCTGCAAGATATAGGGGAAGAACAATCATACGTATGATTAAAAACATCGTTTTTAGCGATTTACCTCTATATCCGTCCTCCGAATATGGCAACGGTTGAACGAAGCCCTACGCGGATGACGACGCTCGATTGAGGAAGCCTAGCACCGCGCGCGTGGATCTCCCGTCTCCTCTCGCCTTCGCCTTCGCAACGAACGAAAAAAATTGTGGAAAAAATTTTCTAGGGTCTCGTGCTGATAACGTGTTATGAATCAACTACTAGGGGAGGAGCCCCCAGCTCTTTATGTATAGGCAATAAGGGAGAATACAAATATGGGCTACAATGATACGGGTCTATATCTAGGATAGCCCAGAATATCAACCTACGGTTAAATAACCGTTCACAACAGAAAAAAATTCCATGAAAAAAGATTTGCTGATAAATAAGATTTTGTTATGAGTTGAGAGAGGCCCTTTGGCTCCCTCCTCATTTATCCCTACATTTACACCACCTCCTACTAAGCCTTTAGTGGGTGACTCTTGGGCTACTACAATGAAAATGTGAATAAAGGTAGAGCCATGGTGGTTTGCTATGGTTACTCATTCCTATTGCAAGAAAATTTTCTCTCTCTCAACATGTTATCAACACCTCAGCTCTCAATTCTTTGAGCTTTTTCTCTCGTATCCCCTTAAAATTAACCTCCTACGCACTAAGGAATCTATTGTTGCCGCGATCTTGCTTATGGCGATCCGTTGCGGCGATCCGTTGCGACGATCTTTTAGGCGTATCAGGAGCGGAATTTCGATCTATGTATTTTTCTTATTACGATCGTCCTTAAATTTTTGATCTAGATGTAATACTTATCGATCCCGTAGATAATTACAAACAAATATTTTACTATGATTTTACATAGCCTTTCTTTGGGCTTGTTTAAATCTGCTATTCTGTTTTTAAAACCAATAATAATAATAATAATAATAATAATAAAACAGATAATAGCCTACATAAACAGATAATAATGCCTTTCTCCCCCCGGACGAATATGGCGTTTGAAGGCACCGATGTCCGCAACCCCCCCCCCCCGATGGTGGGGGCTCTGTCGGCATCCCCCCCGACGGCGGGGTTCCCCCGAACGGGGGCCCTGACCGGTGCCGCCCCCCAGACGGGGGGGCCTGTCTGCGCCACCCCCAGTCAAGGGGGGCTCTCTGTGTGCCGCCGCGTGTTATGAGTTGAGAGAGGCCCTTTGGCTCCCTCCTCATTTATCCCTCCATTTACACCACCACCCCCACTAAGACTTTAGTGGGTAACTCTTGGACTACTACAATGAAGATGTGAATAAAGGTAGAGCCATGGTGTTTTGCTATGGTTACTCATTCCTATTGCAAGAAAATTTTGTCTCCCTCTCTCAACAGATTTGCCTTTGTTTTAGTTGAAAATTCATTTTTTTGTACCTTCTCCTATTTTAATGTGATGTCCAAAGCATATATGATTTGTTATTCGTTTTAAAGAAAGACGTTCTGTTAATCTTAATCACAAAGACAAAGTCGATGCCAGAAGAATTTTAAAATCTAATAATCAAGATAAAATCACATGATTGAACAGATAGGCTTGAAAAAATTTGTAAACCACAAATTCCTGGTCTAATTAGATTTATGTTCACGATCAATTAATTTTTTAATTAAACAAAAAGAATTGGGGTACCAGGATAACAAAGTTAATAGATAGAAATAAAGATTTCCTTTTTCCTTTTTCTCTTTAGCTTTTTTTAGAAAGACGGGAAAGTCACAGTAGGATATCCAAATCATATATAGAAGACTAGAAATAACTCGTGCACACAGTGCACGGAGCAAAAAAAACCCCACGAAGAGGATGCAGTGCACGCGTGTAACCAAAAAGGATAGAGAAATGTGGGTGTGTGCCGGTATCGTCGGGGGCAAAAAATGCAAAGTCCGGGGGTTAAATGAAAAAAAACCTTGGGGTGGCAAACATGTGAATAAGTGGGTGTTGTTTTGGTTTTTTGGGGTGAATGGTAAACATGTAAATAAGTGGCTTGGGGTGAGTTTTTGGGTGAGATGGAGGGTGAGGTGGAGGGGTGTAATGTGGGGGGTGTTGCCCACCTTTGTCCTAATCATATTTTAGCCTCCACCTAGGACAACTTCAACAATTGTATAATACTAGTCATTACCCATGCCCATCGGGCACGGTTTATTTAATGGCTGAGTTTCCCCCCAACAAATTTCAAGTTCCCCCAAATTTCAAGTTTCCTCCCAAATTTCAAGTTCTCCCAAATTTAAGTTTCCCCCCAAAACTTATCCCAGTCTTAGTCATCAAGCACTTATCCTAGTCAAGCCATTTTGTCCTAGTCAGTTGTCCTAGGACAACATTCAAATTCTTCATCAAATATAAAATAGATATTTTCTTAATTTAAAAATTGAAATAATGAAAATAAACAAAACGAAATGGAAAATTTTAGCAGCAACCCACTTCATCTTCTGGTGCCATGTGTCTTTTTTTTAATTGGTTGGGGATAACAATTGTAGGAAAATCCAACAACAGGGGTTGTACAGGAACCGAGTCCCCGTTACATAATAAACCCAACGCGGACTTTAGAATCTCTGAAACCATTGTTCATTCCATATATCACTCAAACAATCTACCTTTGTTTAGGGTCAGGACCGAACCTAATGAATAATATATTCCCTGCACCGGAGAAGTGTAATTTCATCCATAGTACAAGGAGTTAGAAAAGTCAATTCTTTATGGCCAAAATCAACATGAAAAAGCATATGATCGAGTTCGATGGGATTTTATTCTCATCATCCCACTTAAACTTCATTTCCATGACTGACTGATTTTATGGATACATGTATGCATCACCAACATGGTCGTCTATTTTAAATGGAGAAAATTCCTATCAAATCTGGTTATCCGGCAACCAATTTTCCATTCGTTCTCTTTGCTGGAAACCGTTTCTTCTTTTATTGCAATTATACTGCATACGCACTCATTTTCGAGCTTAACACCAAAAAGGGCCTGCATGGAATTTTCACATATCCTCTTTGTGGATGACACTATCATGTCTAGTGAAGCAACATCGACAAAAATTTTATCATTTCTAGCCAAGCACTCCCACCACCCCCTCAAAGGCCAATCACATATATCGATGTGGGCCTTTATAGGTGAACCCCACCACTTGAGCAGCTCCTAACACCCGTCTGAAGGTCATTTGTACATGTACACTCAATATTATATGACAGTCTCACATATCAAACAATTCTATTCTATGACAGAATTTTAGGAGGCTTGAAAACTTAAAAATCATTGCTCATCCTTTTAAATAATGTGGTCTCTTACACACATGTATCAAATACTTTTCATTTCTTATGTCAAATATGATCTCAAATCATTTGATGAGCATAAAGTAATCATGTGAAATGCATAAGTTCTCTGAAGTTTTCAATGTTGTCATTTTTTGAAAATAATTTGCTCATGGTCATTAAGGATTTCAAGACATTTGTTTGCATAACTCTCGGTATAAAACAATTCCATATCAAATAATATTTTCATACTTATCACGATGATGCAATAAGTTTAGAATTCGCAAGCAAAACTAATAATATTCATATTTATCATAGTGACAGGATGTCGATAAAAGTTCGATGCACAAATTCTTATTTATCATAACATAAGCAGGTAATATCCATATACTAGAAATAACCCATGGACAGTGTGCACAGTGCCAAAAATCCCCACGAAAAGGATGTGGCGCACGCACGCAATCGAAAAGGAGCGAGAAGTGTGGTACGAAAAGGATGCGGTGTACGCTCGCAACCGAAAATGAGTGAGAAGTGTGGGGTTGTGTATGTATCGTTGGGTGGTAAAGGGGTTAAATTGCAAAAAAACTGTGGGTGGACAAAGTGCATAAATCCCAAGCTTGTAGCTCATGGGAATGTGGGGGTAATGTGGGAAAATCATGTGTTAAACCAGAAAAAAACCTTGGGGGCAATGTGAATAAAACACAATGGCAAGCTTGTAATTCAAGGGGAATGTGAGGGGCATTTAACCCAACCCCCCACAACAGCACCCCAAAGTGAGCACATACTCTCACCCTCTACCAAGTGGGGCCCACAATGCTAAGGTGGCACAGCATAGCACACACCTGTCCTAGTATGATAAAGGTGGGGTCCCACTTTTTTGTTCCATGAGGACATGGCCGTGGGAAACATCACCCTATTGTATAAAGGATATTTGTGTCACAACATAACATGTCTGATCCATCATGATATATATGGTTAAACTAAATCAAATATTTGCTCAATGTTGTAAACTTGGCGGCTATGGAGACCATAGCCCTATATTTATAGTGGTAGGGTTACATAATGGGTGGATACCCACTAACGGGTAGGCCCACCAAAAGCCCGTTTATAACACTTCCCCTTATCCATCCATTGTTGTAAGCCATGGTGAACGCTTCAGGGTTCATGAAGCTTATTTGATCATGGGGCTGGAGATACTTCTGGATCTCTAAGTTTAAGAGTGCTTGCCTCATTAAAACCTTTGCCAAGGAAAACCCAGTGGGAAAAACCAGTGGCTAAGGGAAAAGAGTACAAGTCTCTATAACTTCCCCTGATCGATGGATAACATCAGTGGTGGATACTTCTGGATCCAGAGTTAATGTGGCTGCATCGTTAAAACCTTTGATATAGCCACCTCGTAGTTGAGCGATGCAGGCAGCATTGTCTTCGTACATGGTGGTTGGCCCAAGATCTCCCGTCTTCAGGCCGGTGGTCTTGAGGATGTGGTTGATGACTGATCGAAGCCAGAAGCATTCTCTGCTAGCTTCGTGGATCGCGATGAGCTCGGAGTGGTTGGATGAGGTCGCTGTGGATGTCTGCTTCACGGATCTCCATGAGATGGCTGTCCCACCGTATGTGAATACGAAACCGGTCTGGGACTTTGCGGTATGTGGGTCGGACCTGTATCCCGCATCTGCGTAACCGACCAGGTCGGTGGATACACCTTTCTTGAAGTATAGTCTCATGTCTACAGACCCTTGGAGGTAGCGCAGAAGCTGTTTCACTCCGTTCCAGTGGCGCTTTGAGGGCGCTGAACTGTATCTAGCTAGTAGATTTACTGCGAACGCTATATCGGGACGCGTGCAGTTTGCCAGGTATAAGAGTGCTCCAATTGCACTTAAGTAGGGTACTTCCGGACCCAGTGTTTCCTCCCCCTCTTCCAGCGGTCGGAAGGGATCTGTTTCAACATCCAATGATCTGACGACCATTGGTGTGCTAAGCGGATGACATTTGTCCATAAGAAAGTTTTTCAGCACTTTCTTTGTATATGTCGATTAGTGAAACAGGATTCCTCCGCTTAAATGTTCAATTTGTAGGCCTAGGCAAAACTTCGTTTTGCCGAGGTCTTTCATCTCAAAAGTCTGTGTGAGACTTTTGGATATCTCATCTATCTCTGCAGGAGATCCGATGATGTTCAAGTCGTCTACGTAGACGGCGATAATTACGAATCCTGTTCCCTTTGCTCGTATGAAGATGCAAGGGCAGACTTCATTTGTTGTGAATCCTTGTTGCACTAGGAATTCACTCAGTCTGTTGTACCACATTCTACCTGACTGTTTTAGACCATAAAGTGATCTCTGGAGTTTGACAGAATAGACGTCCCGAGGTCTTTCTGTCATTTTTGTCGGTAGTTTGTATCCGTCAGGGATTTTCATATAGATGTCCTTATCTATATTTCCGTATAGGTATGCAGTCACAACGTCCATGAGCTGCATATCCAGACCTTCCTTCGTGGATAGGCCGATAATGAAACGGAAAGTGATCGCATCCATGACCGGGGAATAGGTATCGTCATAGTCTATTCCTGGTCGTTGGGAAAAACCTTGTGCAACAAGGCGCGCTTTATAGCGCACGATCTCATTATTCTCGTTTCTTTTTCTCACGAATACCCATTTATATCCCACAGGTTTAACACCTTTTGGTGTTAGGACTACAGGTCCAAAAACTTTGCGCTTCGAGAGTGAGTCCAACTCTACTCCTATTGCCTCGTTCCACTTTGGCCAATCCTCTCTGCGTTTACATTCTGCTAGAGAGCGTGGATCGGTCTCATCGTCGTATTCAGTGACGTGAGTGGCAATAATGAGCGCGAAGTTATCATCGATGATTGTGCCTTTTCTGTACAGTACCTCCCCGGTACGTACATAGTTTAATGAAATTTCTCCTATATTTTCCTCTTCAGGGGTTGTTAGGAGTGGAGAGGTAGCTGGGCTGAGCTCAGCTACTTGTGGTGGTATCGTTATTGTTGCTCCAGGATTCTTCCTCTTTCGAGGATTCGTATCTTTGGAGCCTGGGGGTCGTCCTCTTTTTTGTTGAGGTACGGCCGCTTCTGCTGCAGGTGGATTGCATCCATCTTTGGGTATGTCAATCCTAGCTGGCGTATTTGCAGCAGGGACGTGTGATCTGACAATCTTCTGGTTGTCAGTGAATTTATCCGGTAAAATGTGAACTGTGTTCTGAATTTGAAGGATCTTCAGGATCTCTTCTTCACATTGATTTGTGCGCGGATCAAAATGGGATAAAGTCTTTGTGTCCCATGTAATGGTCTTTGAAGCTTCTGGCTTCTGTGTTAATGCCTAGTTTTGGAAAAATGCTTTCATCAAACTCACAATCTGCTAGACGTGCTTTAAAGGCATCCCCTGTAAGGGGTTCGAGGTATCTAATGATCGATGGTGAGTCGAAGCCAATATAGATACCAAGACGCCGTTGAGGACCCATCTTGGTTCTCTGCGGTGGTGCTATGGGGACATAGACAGCACATCCGAATATCCTCAAGTGAGAGATATCGGGCGGGTTCCCATATGCAAGTTGCATCGGAGAATAAGATTGACTACCTGACGGTCGTAATCTTATCAGCGATGCAACGTGCAGTATGGCATGTCCACATGCACATACCGGCAACTGGCATTGCATTAACAATGGTCTAGCGATCCATTGTAATCTCTTTATGAGAGATTCGGCTAACCCGTTCTGGGTGGAACATGAGCTACAGGATGTTCAACTTCTATGCCGGTTGCTTGGCAGTAGTCTAGGAAGACTTGTGAGGTGAATTCCCCAGCATTGTCCAGACGCAATTTCTTGATCTGGTTGTCTGGGAAATGTGCCCGCAATTTTATAATTTGTGCAAGTAGCTTTGCAAAGGCTACGTTGCGGGTGGACAAGAGGCACACATACGACCATTTTGAAGATGCGTCGATTAGTACCATGTAGTACCGAAATGGTCCACTTGCGGGGTGAATAGGCCCGCAAATGTCACCATGTATTCTCTCTAGGAAGCTTGGAGACTCAGAGTCCACCTTCAGGGTGGATGGTCTCGTAATCAATTTCCCTTTGTAACAAGGGGGACAAGGATTTGCACCCTTCCGAAGTGGCGTCAGGCTTTTCGGGTTAATTCCACGGGATTGGGATATGATGCGACGCATCATATTCCTTCCAGGGTGTCCTAGTCTATCGTGCCAGAGTTTGAATTCTGGTTGATTTTGGCACTTCTGGTGCTCCAATGTGTTTGCTTCCATTGCTCTGATCCTTGTGTGGTAGAGACCCGACGGGAGTCCCTCAAAACGTTCGACGGTGTTTTAGCACCGTTTTTATGAGACGTTACATCAAGGTATTCACTGTTTCCTTTGCTCACCGTTTCTAGGTGGTATCCGTTTAAGCGGATATCTTTAAAGCTTAACAGGTTTCAATGCGAGCTAGGGGAGAGTAGGGCATCTTTTATAAGTAGTTTTGTATTGTTGGGGAGCATAAAATGTGCTTCCCCTGATCCTTCAATGATACTTGATGGACCGGAAATTGTATTTACGGTGCCATCGTATTTATTAATGCTTTGAAAAAAAAGCAGATGTCTTGGAGGCTCGTGTGCGTAGAGGCACTGTCCACTAGGCATTTAAAGTCCATCTATTTTAAAAGAAAATGTCGCAGTATAAGGCACAAACACAAAGGAATATACTACGAATAATTAACTTGATGTCTGAAAAGTACTTAAACATGCCAGAGATAAGCAGATAAATTGTTTCTCAAAAGGAAAAAATTACAATGCATATATAAAGTAGATAAATGTCCTCAGTCGAGCAGGTCATCGTTGGAGAAGTCCTCAGCGATGAACCTGATTGGTGCCAGATTTTCTTGAACCGCCAGGTTTGTCTCAGCTTGCTTCTGGCTTGCTTTGTACAACTCCTGGAGGTGGCGTGGAGTACGACAATTTCTGGACCAGTGTCCAGTCATGCCACACCTGTGGCATTTATCTTCCCAGTCCTTTCTGGGGGCAGAAGTCTGGCCGTCGTCCTTTCTTTTCCACACATTTTTCTTCTTTCCCTCTTGGTTGTTTCTTGGAGGGGGTCCTCGAGCCTGCTTCTTCATGGTCTTACCCTTCTGGGGTTTGCCTTTGAAGTTGCCCCTTTTCTTCTGGAAAGAGCTGTGGTGCGCTTCAGGCGCAGGAGCAATGCCGGTAGGGCGTGAGTTGTGGGTGGCCAGAAGGATATCACGATTCTGCTCTGCCATCAGAAGGCATGAGAGAAGCTCAGAGTATTTTGTGAACTTTTGTTCACGATACTGTTGCATCAGTATGACATCCTTCTCATGGAAGGATGTATACGTCTTCTCTAACATGCGTTCCTTCGTCACCTTTTCACCACACAACTTCAGGAGTGAGGTGATGCTAAAGAGTGCCGAGTTGTACTCGGCAATAGACTTGAAGTCTTGGAGACGGAGGTTCTCCCATTCATATCGCGCTCGAGGTAGTATAACATCTCTTTGATGTTTATACCTGTCCTCGAGGGCGGTCCACAACTCATACGAGTCTTCCACCGTTAGGTACTCGGCCTTCAGGGTCCGATCGATATGGCGTCTGATATAGATAATTGCTTTCGCTTTATCTATATCAGAAACCTTATCGCCTATAGCGATGGCGTGACTCAATCCCTGTGCTCGCAGCTGGAATTTTATATCCAACTGCCAGCTTAAGTAATTATTTCCTGAAGCATCCAAAACGTCGAAATCGACGCTCGCAATTTTGGCCATTTATCACTCTAGCATGTAAAAAGATAGCATTAATTAGATATTTTTGCAGAAAAATAAATAATCAAGCACATCAGACATAAATATTTGCTGCGTGGATCGGCTAATCACCATAATTAATTACAGTCCATTACAGTCCCAAAAAGAAAGAAAGTACAACTCGGGAACCCCCGTGGGGCCCCTATTCTTCTGGAATAGTCCTTCATCTTCTTGAGGCGTCCGCCGGGCTTGTAATTTTACAAAATTATCCTCACTACATTTTTCTCTCAAAAAAGGAAAATAATGCATGAAAAATAAAATGGTGATCACTAGCCGATCCAAAACCACAGCAAATATTAATCATTCGTCGCAGGCAGTTATAATGCAGCGGGCATCATCACAGGCAGTTAATACATCACAGGCAATTTATTCATCACAGGCAGTTATAATGGAAAATGAAATCTACCGTTTAAAAATTATTGGACCACTAGGCAACGTCATACACCGTTAGGTTAGTTGACTAACGGCAGAGCGGTCGCAGGATCTTCTTAATTTTTAAACGTTTAAAGAAAATCATATAATCCAAATATAATGGCGATGAGTAAAAATCACATGTAATTTTGTCCAGATTATAACGAAGAGAAATCGCAATTAAATCTGAAAATTTTTTGAAAATTTGAAAAATTTTCTGGGTCAGAAACCCTAGTTAGGGTTTTGGGGTACGCACGCCGGGCCCGTAGCCGCTACTGGCGGGCGGGCCCGTCCGTCGCAGCAGGCGGCGGTGGGGCCCGCCGCTGCAGGCGGCGGGGGTTGCCCGCTGCTGCAGGCGGCGGGGAGCCCTGCCGTCGCAGCGGCGGGGGTTGCCCGCCGCTGCAGGCGGCGGGGGTTGCCCGCCGTTTCAGGCGGCGGGGAAGCCCCCGCCTGCAGCGGCGGGGGGTTCCCACCGCCGCAGCGACGGCGGGAAGGCCCCGCCGCTGCCGGCGACGGGGGGCGTGGGTGAACCCTTTTTAGGGTTTGGCGATTTTTGGAGAAAAAACGGGTAAAAATCAGATTTTTAGTGGGGTAAACCAGTTTTGTTCTACCAAAAAGACGTTTTTTATTGAAAAAGGTTGATTTTTAACAATAAAAACGATATATTTTTGATCGATTGATCCAAAAAAATTGAATCACCACATATGCGCATATGCAAAATTTAGATCTAGGGAGAAAGTTACCTCTAGATCCTACCCGCCGGATCTAGCGACGTTCGGTGAAGGAAGCCCGTTCGCGTCGCGTCCGTCCGTCGGCAGGGGTTCGGCTTAGCTTCGAGCGTGCTGATAACGTGTTGTAAACTTGGCGGCTATGGAGACCATAGCCCTATATTTATAGTGGTAGGGTTACATAATGGGTGGATACCCACTAACGGGTAGGCCCACCAAAAGCCTGTTTATAACACTCAATACATTTTCATAATTTTTCCTTATTTTATTAATCAATGGAAACATGAGTTTCGACCATGGATTGAGGTCTCGCCCGATACCGAATGGTATCGGGCATTTCGGACCGGTACTGCCCAGTACCGGTCCGAAACTTGACAGTTGAAATCGGTATCGACCGGAACCCTAGGGTTCCGGCTAGAAAATGTAAAGAAAAATGAAAAAAACCCCAAGAAGCCCCGTGACCTAACAGGAATCCCACGTTGGGGGAACAGGACCCCTAACCTTAACCCTACACCCTAACCCTACACCCTAATCCAAACGAGAAGACGAAGACCCGTGATTTTCCCCACCCCCGTGAGTGAACAGCAGCCACCGTGAGTGAACAACGAAAAAGGAAGCATGTGAGGCGAAGAGCTTTAAAAAGGGGAGAAGTGACGGTGCTTACCTTTGCATCGAGCAAAAAAGCGAAAATTTCTCTCCAAATTTCTGACCTTCAGTTGACGGAGGGAGCTGAGCAACCAGAAATCGGACTGAGGAGGACCGGAGCAACCCTAGCCATCGGGCGATTCTCGCGGAGGAACGGAGCAACCTTAGCCATCGGAGATTCTAGCGGAGGAGCGAAGCAACCCAAGCGTAGAAACCCTCGGCGAAGCTGGCGGAGCGTAGCTGAGCAATCGGCGAAGGCTCGAGGCGCTCGACAGCAGCTAGGGCTCGCCATTCTCGCGGGCGAAATTGAAGAGGAGATTCGAAACGAAGGGGCAGCGCAATCGGCGGATGAGTTGTAATTTTATAACTAAATTTAGCTAATTACAATACAGCCCACAGTGAATCACATATTTACAAGAATGACATCGAACTAAAACCTAATTACTAACTACAATGGCACAATCGTAAATAAATCAAACTAGAGCAAAGTATTAACCCAGATATCTTAGTGGAGGGTGACGGGCGATTAATCAGCCCAAAATTTCATATTATTTACAATATTTCCATTCACTTCAATAATACTAGAATAATGGAATGGTAAACCTGTAAATAATGTAAGAGGTTTGGCCAAATGATGAAAATGGTTAAGTGTGCTATCCACACTATAGTTTTTGATAAATTTATTTACAAGTTTGCCATTGTGTGTCTCAGGGGGTATTTTACGGGAAATGTGTGATATGAATAGCAACAGTAATTATAAATATACAAATAAATACGGGAAAATACTGTTAAATACAAATATATATATATATACGGGAAAATACTGTAAAATACGTAAGAAATACGAAAAATGAGTACAAATACTGAAAATACATAATAAATATGGAAAAATGCTTTAAAATACATAATAAATACAGAAAAATTATTTAAAATACAAAATAAATACGGAAAAATATGGAAAACACATAATAAATATAGATAATACTTAAAATACATAATAAATCCTAAAAATACTACATGGACTCCTAAAGATACTACTTAAAATACATAATAAATACAGAAAAATTAGTTAAAATACAAATTAAATACGGAAAAATACGGAAAACGCATAACAAATATAGAAAATACTTAAAATACATAATAAATCCTAAAATGCTATATGTACTCCTAAAAATACTATTTGTCTACCATCAATTTAATTACCATATTTGTTATTCATAACTACTTAAAGGAAAAAATATGTTAATGATCAATTAACTACTTAAAACAAAAATACTAAAAATATTTGTTTAAAATACTAAAAATACTAAAAACAAAAGAGAAGCTACATTAATTAATGATCAATTAACTACTTAAAATACTAAAAATTTCTAGTAATAGTACTTAAGGGATTGGTTATAAAAATAATAGTAAATACGAAATACTTAAAATACTAAAATTTTCTAATAAAAATATGTTAGAACTTATAACAGATTGGTTATAAAAACACAATAGATATACGACAAATTGCATGTTATTATTTATGGGATAAATTTTTAAGTTGCATGTTACTATTTATGTGATATTTAAGTTGCTTATCTGCATGCTAAATTTAGTTGACATGTTTTAGTGGTAATTCAATTTTCTTGCATATTATATGATAATTCAAGAAAGCCTCTTAGGTTAGCC
This sequence comes from Scilla litardierei, assembly GCA_030789695.1. Lineage (NCBI taxonomy): Eukaryota > Viridiplantae > Streptophyta > Magnoliopsida > Asparagales > Asparagaceae > Scilla > Scilla litardierei. The sequence continues at coordinate 59,580,130 of CM061131.1, forward strand.
ATTAAAATTCTTCTAAATTGTTGTAATGTGAATCTATTAAAATCCAAATACATGATTAGGATAGCACGTTGAAACAAATAAAACTTTATAGTTGATAAGGACTCTAATAAAAGTGATTAACGAATCATAATAAATTCGAATTTTAGGATTCAACTAGTTGATAGGATTAACTAGTTTTAATAAAAGCCTTTTAGTTGATGGCAAACATATGAATGATAAGTTTCCTTCAATGGACCATGATCCGGCTCAATGTGCTTGGCTAAGTTTGCTGGATCAACCTAGCTAGACTGGGTATAAGTGATCCTGGCTTAGTCAATTCCCTGACCGTGTTCCGCTGGACCGCAAGGACGCAAATCATGATTATGTCACCGTCGACTATATCTAAGTCTAATACGTTAATAATCTTTTCAAGATTAATCGTAACCCTTGGTTTATGGTGCAGTAATTAACATGTCTCGAAGAACTCCAAAGGAGAAGACGGTGGATATTGGGTGGGCTCACTATAAAATGATCGCAGAAAACCATAGACAAGTAAGGTGCAACTATTGCCGGAAAGAAATGCATAGAGGCGTGTCTCGCCTTAAGGAACACTTGGCGGGAATTACCGGGGATGTGCTGACATGCCCCGAGGCACCTAAAGAAGTGCGTGAAGAGATGAGAGTGCACGTTTTTCATAAGAAGGCCGAAAAGGTACAGGCCAGATTTGAGAAGAAGAGGATAGATGAGGAGATAAGGGCAAAGCAGACGGAGGCAATATCAGATGACTCAGATGAGGATGAGGATGAGACCGAGGAGGCGAGGGACCTTAGAAGAGCTCTTAGAAGAAGTAGGCAAGAACTTGTCGAAGAAGAGATTAGAAGTGAGGGCAGAAGGATGGGAGCAGGATCGTATGGGTCTGGAGCCACTGGGCTAGCCAGATCGGGTAGTCGTGCCGGCCGAATGGCCGGTATGTTCGCGTGCGGTTCTGCTTGCGATGTTCAGCCAACCGGTAGACCAGCCGGCACTCTCAGACCCGGTGCCGACCCTTTTTCTCAAACGAAGAAGGGTAAATCCCAATCAACCATAAAGAATACCTTCATGAAGAATGCCAAGGCCTATGTCGGCCGAGCTATGGCCAAATTTTTCTACTTCAACCACATCCCATACAATGTGACCAATAGCCCATATTACAGGCCCATAGTGGATGCTATTGCGGAATCGGGACGTGGCGTTGCTCCACCCACTGCTTGGGAGCTGGCACACACATACTTGGACATGGAATATGAAGAGATCAAAAATTATGTAGAAACTTTTCGTGTTCAGTGGGATGAGTACGATTGCACACTGATGTGCGATGGCTGGACAACACAAAACAGAAGGAAGATAATTAACTTCCTTGTGTATTCGACCCACGGGACGGTGTTCCTGGACTCTGTGGATGCAACCAACCAATTCCAGAATGGTCCTTACATATTTGATCTTATGGACAAATATGTAGAACTAATTGGGGAGCATAGAGTAGTCCAGGTAGTTACCGACAACGGGGCAAACTACAAATCAGCTGGGCAGCTACTGATGCGCAAGAGACAGCATCTGTATTGGACCATGTGTGCGGCGCATTGTATCGACTTGATATTTTCTGTCATGGCAAAAGTAGTCAAAAATATCGTCGCACAAAGTCAGATGGTAACAGGATTCATATACAACAAAGGATGGGTGCTCAGCTTGATGAGAAGAGAGACGGGTGGAAAAGAGTTGATCCGGCCCACGATAACAAGATTTGTGACCCACTTCATTGCTTTGGACTCTGAATGCGCACCGAAATGACCTGCGGAGAATGATCGCATCCAGGGATTGGTCCGATAACTTTCCAAGGCTTAAACCAAAAGATAGGGAGGTTGGAAACAACGTGTACGATCTGATTCACGGTGATGAATTCTGGCAGACTATCTCTAATGTCATCGCCGTATTTGAGCCCCTAGTGAAGGTTCTTCGAATGGTCGACAGCGATGATAAGGCTGAGATGGGGTATCTCTACGAGGCCATGGACCGTGTAAAAGAGGAAATTCGGAAGAATGTTGGTAGGGGATACAGAAAATGGTGGGACATGATAGACAAGAGATGGGATAGGCAGCTACATCAAGATATTCATGTTGCAGGCTATTTTCTGAATCCTCGCTTTCAATACTCCTCCAATGCAACAAACGACAACGAGGTGCTGGTTGGACTCAGACGTGTGATCGAGAGGCTTGAACGAGACATCTCGAAGCAAATTGACATTGACAGAGATGTAAATGAAATTCGGATATCCTTATTTTGATATATGATTTGATGTAGCAGTTCACATTCTAAAATTATGATTGATAATTGTAGCTGGAGGCCTATAAGATGAGAGTTGGTTATTTCGGCTCCGCTAAGGCGGAAATGGTGATAACAAGGGTCACTCCAGGTATCTATATGGATCTTAGATTTCTATATGTTCCCCATAAAACGGTCCATCTTTTCTAACCACTGGAACTTGTTGCAGCTCAATGGTGGAATAGCGTTGGGTTAGAGCAAGCTCCAACGCTTACACGATTAGCTGTGCGTGTGTTGAGCCAAACTGTCTCGTCGTCCAACTGTGAACGAAACTGGACCACCTTCTCCCTCATTCACACAAAGACCAGGAACAGGCTAACAATGGAACACCTTAAAGGGCTGGTCTATGTGCATTATAATATGAGACTGCGATATAGACATGCGAGAAGGAGCGAGAAGGCCAATCACCAGCTGATTTGGATCAGATTTTTCACGAGGATGATCCATTGGAGGAATGGACCAGGGAGACAGAAAACAGGGTGCTCGATGACAGAGACAACCCTTGGTTGGACGAGGCGCTTGCGGAAGCAGAACGTACATGAAGCAACCAACCACGGCCAAGTCACGCCCCTGCGAATATCACGTACAAGCGAAAGAAGACAGCCACTCGGGCTCGGCACGATAGCGATGATGGTTCGTCTCCCGATGAACAAGGTCCTACAGACGGAGGTTGTGGTGCGTCGGCATCCGTTCGCCCTGCTGAGAGACGTGGAGACCATACTTATGATACGCATGGGTATAGAAAGCATGATAGGCAGCACAGTGAAGAACAGGGGGACGATGCCTACGGTAGACACTCTGAATATCAAGGGTATCAACGTGCTTCTGATTATTATGGAGGTTATGAATCTTATTCCGGTGAAAACTCAGGAAACCAAGGCGATTATTGCGCACCGTACAAACACTCTGATGTCTATGCTGATTATGATAGTCAATACAGGTACGGTCCGAACGTGACTGATCAGTCCAGCAGTCAAGGCAGTCATGACACGCCTTTCATCGAGCAGAGCCGGCCCTCAGCATATGATAACATGATGATATCTTTTTTAGGCCCGGAACAGATGCAGTATTCATATCCTCCATACTACCATGCACAGCAGCCGGATGATGAGAACTACGAATGAGATTTTTGTATCTTTTTATTTATTTTCTTCATTTTTGTATCTTTTGATGTATTTTATTCACCTTTTGTATTATAAAGACAGATTTATGGTTCATCAATATTTATTGTTCTTTTATATCTATTAATTAGTTAATTGTTGTTACAAATGAGTAATGTGAACTGAAAAATACATGAAAAATACATGAAAATACATGAAAAATAAAGAAAATGCATAAAATTGCCAAAAAAAATACCGAAACTACCGAAAACTACCGAAAAATACATGCAGATCTTTAAATGCGGTTCATAAATTTTAGCTGTTTTTCATATTTGTTAAATATATTTCATAATTGCTTACACTTTTTACATGTTAACTCATTGCAGGATTGCAAGCTTACAAGTTAACCATCGATATGATGACATGTTTTGAAGCACCAAAAGATGACCGTGCAGAGATTTTTCAAAGTGAATGTGTCTTCATTTTCCATTTTCAAGTCGAGGCCATGCTAGTGAGAAGATGGCACATTTAAATGCGGAGTATTGAAATATTTCTTCTATGTGATTATTTCCCCGCCATTCAATTCAAAAGAAAATTTTCAACGGTAGGTCACCAGAATACCTAAGTAATACAGTAAAAATGGCCATTATGATGTGTATAGACAATAGAATTATGTAAGCATGCAATCTGTAGTTTGAATGAGGCGTACACGTGGACATATGCAGTGCGTATGATACTGGCCTTTACTCTTATTAATGTAGAAATCAACCGAGTTGCTTTCTCCTTTAATCAGGTTAAAATCCAGTATCATACGCACTGCATATGTCCACATGTAAGCCTCATTCAAACTACAGATTGCATGCTTACATAATTCTATTGTTTATACGCATCATATTGGCCATTTTTATTGTATTACTGGTATTCTGGAGGCTTACCGTTGAAATTTTGGCTTTTGAATTGAAGGGATGAGAAGTTATCACTAAGAAATATTTCAAGAATCGTATTCCGGTGGATACTCAGACAGTCATAGCGGTTATTTCAAGAATGTATCTTTTTATTTATTTTCTTCATTTTTGTATCTTTTGATGTATTTTATTCAGCTTTTGTATTACAATGCCATAAATATGACTCATCAATTTTTATTATTGTTCTTTTACATGAAAATACATGAAAAATACAGAAAAATACAGCAAAGTATATCCAATACCGAAATACAGGAAAATACAGGAAAATACAGCATAGTATAAAATACATGAAAATACATGAAAATACAACAAAGTATCAAATACAAGAAAATATCGAAATACAGGAAAATACAGGAAAATACAGGAAAATATCTCCGATACCGATACCGATACCGAAACGAAACTACCGATACGGACGATACGGACGATACCGAAACTGGCTTTCGAAACCGCCGAAACGGGCAATACCGATACCGAAACCTAAATTTTGGGCGGAGCGATACCCTCTCCGAAACCGATACCTTAAACCTTGGTTTCGACCGTACATTTTTTTATCAAAATAAGAATTCATATGCAGTAACATAATTTAATAAAATTATTCTAGTAAGAAAGATTGCCCTCACCTCTTGACAATCGACCAGTATCTCAATTATCACATGGATGTTCTTGTTCTTGGTATGCTTGGGCGACTTTAAGTCATTGGTGCTTGGTATGGTTCTTATCCATAGTGCTTTAGTGCTCCAATGCAATGTCCGGATAGGTGACTGACAAGAAGCTAGAAAGCTACCCGCTATTTGGAACGCGACATATGAATTTTCTAATATAATGGCAATTAAATATCTATTATACATTTAACAACCTTTTTGAATTCTAGGGCTGACTAGGACAAGATAAAGAGTGGCTGAGATTTGATCTTGGTAAAACAATGGTTGAGTTTGGATTTTGTGATAATTTTAGTGGAAAAACTTAAATTTTGGGGGGGAAAGTGTCTTGGAAACCAAAACTTTGAAATTAGAAGTGTCTTGGGAAAGATTGTGAATATTAAATTTTGGGGGAAAGAGTGTCTTAGGAACCAAATCTTTGAAATTAAAAGTGTCTTTGGGAAAGATTGTGGAGAACCATGATCCATTAAATTAAACAAAGTTAAAAAATCAGCGTAAAAAAATTTAGCTGAACTGTTGTGAAGGGAAAAGTAGAGTAATAGGTGTAAGGGGTTAGGAGCCCCCTACCCTCATATATATATATATAGCTTTCAATGAATAGGTGGATACCCAATGAGCCTCATGGGCCTATTCATAACACTTCCCCTTATCCAACCAACATTGAATAAGAGGTGGATTCTTCAGGATCCGAGTTAGGATAACTGCATTGTTAAATAAAGAACAGTTTATCCATAACTTCCCCTGTTTTAGGGATGTGTCTAGGGGTGGATACTTCAGGATCCAGAGTCAACGAGGTTGCCTCGTCAAAACCTTGACTATGGAAAACCCTGTGGAAAAAACCAATAGCCAAGGGAAAAGAGTACAACTCTGCGGTTGACTCCCCCTCATCTGACCAAGCTTCAGGCTTGCAGATTTCATATGAATCTATACATCAGTCTCCTATGTATCTATACATTCATAGTGCTCTCATCCTGACCCAGTTTACATTGTCTCACTCTCTTCATCCCAATCCCATTTACAAGTTTCTCAAAGGTACTAGTATGCAGGGATTTGGTAAGCAAATCCGTCAAGTTATTGCATGATTGGATCTTCTGTACCTCAATCTGTTTTTGCTTCTGAAGGTCATGCGTCCAAAAGAACTTGGGGAAGATATGCTTCGTCTTGTCGCCTTTGATGTAGCCGTCCTGTAGCTGGGCTATACATGCTGCATTGTCTTCATGGAGTGGGGTAAGCTCAAGAACGCCGGTCATCAGGCCGGTAGAGGTGAGGATGTGCTGGATCATAGAACGTAGCCAGAAACTCTCTTTGCTTGCTTCGTGGATTGCTAGAAGTTCTGAATGTGTGGATGAGATGGTCGTCATGGTCTGCTTCACAGATCTCCAAGATATGGCAGTGCCGCCATAGGTGAACATGTATCCGGTCTGAGACTTCTCTGTGTGAGGATCGGATATGTAGCCTGCATCAGCATAACCAACTAAACCTGTTGTTGCCCCTTTCCTGTAGAATAGACCTAAGTCTATGGACCCTTGGAGGTAGCGCAGAAAATGCTTAACTCTGGCCCAGTGCCGCTGTGTAGGTGCAGCACTATATCTGGCTAGTAGGTTGACTGCAAATACTATGTTAGGGCGAGTGCAGTTAGCCAGGTAAAGGAGTGCACCGATTGCACTTAGATAAGGCACTTCAGGGCCTAGTACTTCCTCGCCCTCTTCCAACGGTCGGTAAGGGTCTTTATGCACATCCAAGATCTAACAACCATTAGGGTACTGAGGGGGTGACACTTATCCATTTGGAACTTTTTCAACAAGTTCGATGTATAAGTTGACTGATGTAATAGGATCTCATCGTTAAGATGCTCTATTTGAAGACCTAAATAGAATTTCGACTTTCCGAGGTCTTTCATCTCGAAAGTTTCTGTCAGGCTTCTAGAAATCTCAGTGATCTATCCAGGAGATCCGATGAGGTTCAAGTCGTCCACATAGATGGCTATAATGACAAATCTTGTTGCCTTTGCTCTTATAAAGATGCAACAGCAGACTGCGTCATTTGCAAATCCTTGCTTTGAGAGGAATTTGCTCAGTCTATTATACCACATCCTTCCAGATTGTTTTAGACCATATAATGATCTTTGCAGTTTCACTGAGTAGATGTCACGTTGTCTCTCTTTTAGTGCTGCAGGCAAAGAATAACCGTCAGGCAATCTCATATAGATGTCTCGCTCTAAATTTCCATATAGGTATGCAGTCACGACGTCCATAAGATGCATATCTCAACCCTCTTGAGCTGTCAAGCCAATGAGGAATCGGAAGGTGATCGCATCCATGACCGGGGAGTATGTTGCTTCAAAATCCACCACTGGACGTTGGGTAAAACCCTGCGCTACAAGCCTTGCTTTGTAGCGAACGATCTCATTCTGTTCATTTCTTTTTCTAACAAATACTCATTTATAACCCACAGGTTTTACACCTTTTGGTGTCTGAACAATAGGTCCGAAGACCTTGCCTTTTGTGAGTGAATCCAACTCCACTCCTATTGCCGCTTTCCACTTTGGCCAATCATCTTCTGTCAGAGATTGTGTTTCAATATCATCGTCGCAGTACGCGACGTTGATGGCAATATTACACGCAAATGTGTCATCTATAATTGTGCTCTTTCTGTCCCAGTACTCCTCAGTTCGTACATAATATATCGAAACTTCATTTTCTCCCGGTTTTTCCTCTGTTTGGGAGAGATGGGGGAGCAGTGCTTATAGTAGCATCCTGTGGTGGTATTGTTTTACCATTGCCAAGGGTCCTACTCTTTCGAGGGACTTGGTCCTTGGATCTCGGTGGTCGTCCTCTTTTTTAAGAGGTCCAACCATCTCTGCTGCAGGCGGATTGCATCCATTTTGTGGTATGTCAATCCTAGCTGGAGTGTTAGCAGCAGGGACGTGTGATCTGACAATCTTCTGGTTGTTAGTAAATTTGTCCGGCAAAAGATGGACAGTGTTTTGGATATGGAGAATCTTCAGGACCTCCTCACACTGGCTTGTGTGCGGATCAAAGTGACTTAGTGTCTTTGTATTCCAAGTGATACTCTCTGAAGCTTCAGGCTTCTTGGTTTGTAAGCCTAGTTTTGGAAATGATGTTTCATCAAATTCACAGCCTTCTAGACGTGCCTTAAAAATGTCTCTCGTAAGGAGTTCTAGGAATCTTATTATGGAGGGCGTGTCAAACCCAACATAAATGCCTAGACGACGTTGTGGACCCATCTTTGTCCTTTGTGGTGGTGCTATGGGGACGTATACTGCACAACCAAATATTCTCAAATGTGAGACAATTGGTGGAACTCCAAGTGCTAATTCCATAGGAGAAGATGACTGACCTCCAGAAGGTCTTAATTTTATTAAGGATGCAGCATGCAATATTGCATGACCTCATGCATTTACTGGCAACTGGGATTGAAATAATAATGGACAAGCAATCCATTGCAGTCTCTTAATTAGAGATTCTGCTAACCCATTTTGGGTGTGAACATGTGCTACAGGATGTTCGACTTCAATGCTCTGGGATTGGCAATAGTCTAGAAAGACTTGTGATGTAAACTCCCCCGCATTGTCCAGACGAAGTTTTTTTAGCTGGTAGTCGGGGAAGTGGGCCCGCAACCTGATTATATGAGCTAAAAGCTTAGACAGTGCTAAGTTACGGGCGGACAGTAGACACACATGTGACCACTTAGTAGATGTGTCTATCAAGACCATAAAGTACCTGAAAGGACCACTTGATGGGTGTATAGGCCCACAAATGTCTCCATGGATTCTTTCCAGAAAGCTTGGAGACTTCAAGTCCACTTTAAGTGGAAAGGGTCTCGTAATTAGTTTACCCTTGTAACAGGGTGGACATGGGGAATTTACCTTTTTGAAGAATCTTCATGTTCTTCAAATTTATACCCCTTGAGCTTTTTATGATGCGGTACATCATAACAGATCCAGGGTGTCCCAGTCTACTATGCCAGAGTTGGAATTCTGGTGTTTGGGGGCACTGCAGGTGATCCGTTAATAATGCTTCTGGAGAGTGAATACTTGTTTGGTAGAGTCCCGTGGGGAGTCCCTTGAAACATTCCACAATGGTTTTTGTACCATTTGTAAGATACGTTACGTGCAAGTATTCCTTTTTATTATCCTCGACCGTCTCTAAGTGATACCCGTTTAAACTGATATCTTTAAAGCTTAGGAGGTTTCGGATTGATTTAGGTGAGTATAACGCATTTCTAATTTTGATGAGTGTGTTATTGGGGAGCAATATGATTGCTTCCCCTAATCCTTCTATTATATCAGCTAGTCCTGAGATTGTTCTCAATGGACCAGAATAGCTACTAATGCTCATAAAGTAGTCTGTATTTTGAAGGATTGAGTGCGTTGATGCACTGTCCACTAGGCATATGGATTCCATATTTATATATAAAAACATTCAAGCAATAAATAATACGAAAAGAAACTACTTTCATTTATATTAAGATGCTGAATAATAAGAATAGTTGACATGGAATTTGAAAAACATAAAGCAAGATACATTGCAGGAAAGGAAGATACATAGCTAAAAATAAAAAATGCAGATGATCCATGACTAAAGAGTGTCGTCTCCCATGAAATCTTCTGGATTCCATGTAGTCTCTGGTAACGCTGCGCTATCTATCAGGTTTGTCTCAACGTGAGGCTTGAGACTTTCATGGTAGAGGTCATGTAGGTGTTTGGGAGTGCGGCAGATTCTGGACCAATGTCCAGTCATTCCGCATTTAGAGCACTTATCCTCCCAGTCTTTCTTGGGAGTACCACCTTTGTTAGGCGTCCACTTTTGCTTCTTTGCCGCGAACTTCTGGTTCTGGGGAGGAGCTTGAGGAGTAGCCTTTTTCCGCTGCTTCTGTTCTTTCCATTTCTGGAACTTTGTCTTCTTATCCATATTCTTCTTCTGGGAAGATTGGAAATGCGCCTCTGCAGGAGGTGGAGGTAGAGCGAAGCCAGGAGGGCATATGTTATGAGTGGCAACCAACAAATCTCTGTTCTGTTCAGCCATTAGGAGGCATGAAAGTAGATCAGAGTACTTAGTAAACTCTCTCTCACAATAATGTTGCATAAGGATCATGTCCTCATGAAAAGACGTAAACGTCTTCTCTAGCAACATTTTCTCAGGCACATTCTCACCACACAACTTCAGGCGTGAGGTGATTCGGAATAGTGCTGAGTTGTACTCTGCTACGGATTTGTAATCTTGTATGCGGAGGTGAGTCCATTCGTATTGTGCACGAGGGATTATGACATCCCTTTGATGTTTGTACCTCTCCTCAAGTGCATCTCACAGTTCATAAAGATCCTCTACAGTAAGATACTCATCCTTCAGGGTCGAGTCTACGTGTTTCCTGATATAAATAATGGCTTTCGCCTTAAGTATATCGAAAACTTCTTCTGTATTAGGGGCTTCTTTAGAAGCATCCTTTTCAGCTGCGGCAGTACTTGTTGCCTTTTCTGTGGGTATTAGACTGAACCCATGAGAGCGCAGGTGGAGCTTCAGGTCCAACTGCCAACTCAAGTAGTTCGACCCATCGGCCTTCAGGACCGAGAAATCGACATTCGCAAGTCTGGTCATTTATGCAATCTAGCAACATAAACAAAAGATAGCATGAATTATTTAACTATTTAAAGTAAACATCCACGCATGTAATTTCGCAACATTAAAATATCATGAAATATTTAACTATTTAAAGTAAACAAACACGCATTTTAATGTATAGGCAAAGAAAATAAATTAAAGCTATGGGGATCAGCTAGCCGATACTGAAAAAAAGTCCAAAAGGTTACATCCCATAAATCAAAAAGTGCATAAAAATAAAGACAAATCGGGAACTTTTAAGAAAAAGCCCTTCTCTTTATGCTAGCGCATTCGCCTCGATGGGGTGGTCCTTCATCTTTGACTTTTTACATTTATAACCTCACTTACAGATTTCTCTCAAAAAGAAAAAAATTGCAGGAAAGTAAGAGTATCGAAAACCTGGCTGATCCCTAAAAACATAGCCTAATTTTGCATCCACGCAGATATTATATGTTATACAACCACGCAGATATTATGTCACAGGCATATAAAATATTAATAAATAATCTAGAAAGAAAATGACGTGCTAAAAATAATTTTACAAACTTTTAATCCTGATCCATTTCATTTTTATTCATCTTTCTGCTTAACCCTATCACAATAAAAAAATTTATTTAATTATTGGGCTTTAGAGGCCAAAATAATTAATGAAAAAATTATGTGAAAATGGGCTAATTTTCAAGCTTGTTGGCCATGAAAACAACCCACTAGGGTTAATTGGGTCTCCCCCCAAAAAATAGCCAGTTAGGGCTAGGGTTTCGAAAAATCGAAACTCTGGGGGGTTTGCCGCGACGGCTGGCCCCGACGGCTGGCCGCGGTTGCTGGCCACTGGCTGGCAGCCATGTGGCCAGCGGTTGCTGGCCACTGGCTGCTGGCCGGGTAGCCAGCGGCTGCCGGCTGATGGCCGCTGGCCGCGGCCTGTTGGCTGATGGCCGTCGGCCAACGGCGCCTGCAGGGCGCCACCGTCGTCGTTGCCGCGCCCTTAGGGCGCGGCGGGTCATGGATTATGATAAAAAATATAGGGGGAAAACTGATTTTTGGACATGCAGATCTAAAAAATTCGATTTTTACAGTTTTAGACATGCAGATCTAAAAAGAATCGATTTTTACTGATAATAGACATGCAGATCTAAATAAAAATTCGATTTTTACCGTGTTTATAAACTATTTTGATCTTAAAACATGCAGAACTACTGGAAAAGCAAGTTTAGATCTAAAAATTTGAGTATTTACCTCGACATTCGACTAAGGAATCTAGACGACGGTTGATGAAGGATGCCCTTTACGCTCCCCGTTGAGAAGAATACGATCTTCTTAAAACTGAGCATTGGATGAAATCCTTCCTTGAGCGTCGTCGTCTTTTCCTATGAGCATGATCGTGCTGATAACGTGTTGTGAAGGGAAAAGTAGAGTAATAGGTGTAAGGGGTTAAGAGCCACCTACCCTCATATATATAGCTTTCAATGAATTGGTGGATACCCAATGGGCATCATGGGCCTATTCATAACATGAACAACAAATTAGCGTAAAAAATTTTAAGTTAATACCTTCAACGAAAAATATCCTGAGGTTTGTTGTTCCGCGCCGACGGCGCCTGCTAAATTTTAACGCTAATTTGTTGTTCCACGCCAAATTTGGTGTTCCGCGTCGGATGCGCCCGCGTCGGATGCGCCCGCGCCGGAAGCGCCCGCGCCGAATTAATTGTTCGACGCCAAATTTGTTGTTCTGCTAAATGTTTTTACGCTAATTTGTTGTTCCGCGCCAAATGCGTCCGCGTCGTATTTGTTGTTCCGTGTCAAAGGCGCTGCGCGATGTTCCGCGCCGAATTTGTTCCGCGCCGAATTTGTTGTTCCGCGTCGAATGCACTTGCGTCGAATTTTGTTGTTCTACGCCGAATTTGTTGTTCCGCACCGAAGTCGCCAGCCCTGTATTTGTTGTTCTGCGTCGAATTTGTTCCGCGTCTAAGGCGCATGCGCCGTATTTGTTGTTCCGCGCCAAATGCGCCCACGCCGAAGGTGCACGTGCCTCTAAATATTTTTACGTTAATTTTTTGTTTTTTTTTAAATTTTGGCTATGTAAATAATTTTTGGAGAACAAAGATTTCGCGGGGAGAAATCTTAAATGAACCGTGCCCGCGGGCACGGGTTAGTTAATAATTATTCATGCTAGCATACGACGATATCGATGTCACTAGGCCACTCAAAGCTTTGGTCAACAGTGAGAAAATAGTTCTTAATTGTTTCATTAAAATTCCAATAGTTTAAACATATTTTTACAAACTTTGGGATATTATTAAATTAAAAATGAACTTTTTTGTAATTTCTGCAAAGTCTATATATCATCCTGAAAATTGTAGCACTCAAATCTTACTAAGATTTCCAATATATGCATTTATTAATTCTTGAAATAAAGGTCCTACTGAGTGAACTTTGGTCCAAATAAATTTATTGATTTAAAATGAAGTGATAAAAGAATATGATCACCTTTTAAGTCCGAAGCTGGGTTGAAGCTTATGGGTTGCCCTTCACCTCTCAGATCCCCTCTCCTCTTCTTTATTCTCATTTTCCTATCTCTTTTTATCCTCTCAGCTCTCAATGTTGCGCTGATTAAAGAGGATGAGTGAGAGTTCAAGGGGCTTTTTCCACGGGTTCTTCCATTCACACTACAAAATTTGTTAAACTCATTACATTTATAAATGCACTCCGCAAATTTTCAAAATTCCTTCCCTCACTATACATCCTTCCAAATTTCCTATTTATCCCTCTCCTCCAACTCCACTTCATCCCCCTCTCGTCGCCGCCTCATCTGCCTCTCATTATCCGCCAACTCCTCTCCCTCCTCGTCCATCTCCTCCCACAATTAAATCCAAAAAATTCAAAAAAAAACAATTGCACAAAAGGTTCAATTAAACCCAATATATATATATAAGAACAATTGATTTGCAACCAATGCGGTGCATGCCAGGCAACCAATTTGGTGCCCGGTCATCACATTTTTTGCTATAGGCCCAAGCATCAAATTGGTTGCTCAGGTTTAGAACCCAATCAATTTTACTTCGGTTTTAATTAAACCCAATTGTATCATGCCCGCCCCTTGTGTGATCACCTGCCATTGGGAATCAACTATCAGGTCCTATCCTTGAGGAGCTAGGAAAGCTTAAACAACTTGCTGACTCGCACCTCACTGCATCATTGGGGATTCTTGTAAATCTACAAGTTTTAGCTCTAGAATCTAACCATCTGGAGTCATTCCTTCCAACTTTGGAAACATAACCAAGATTAACATGTTGATCATCAGTGGAAACTACATCACCGGTCAGTTTCCTCCATCTATTAGTAATTTAAGGGACCTCAAGAACCTAAGAGCCTTTGATAATCTACTTTATGGCTTCTTGCCTCAAAAAATCTCAAATCTTACCAATATGATTAATCTTCATCTTTCTATCAACAATTTTTCAGGCTACATACCAAATGACATGCAAATCGGGGACACTTCAATTTCTTTCATTATTTCAAAACCATTTCGTTTGACCAATCCCGCCAAGTCTGAAAAATTGTAGCAGCTTGCAGAGTGTTTCCTTGCATTCAAACCAATTTAGTGGTGATGTGCTCCAAGAATTTGGGGTGTACCCGAATCTTGTTCGTATTAGTCTAAGTAACAATATATTATACAGAAAGCTCTCACCATTGAGCAAAATCACAAAAGCTCACAGACTTCTACATTTCTAATAAACTTATTAGTGGGCAGATTATTTCTGAATTTCGAAACATATACATGCTAGGAAAGCTCAATATTTTCTCAAATTATCTTGAAGGTGAAATCTCTAAGGAACTGGAAAACATATCATCAGTGGCGGAACCAGGCCTTTGGAACTATGGGATCACAATTTAATATTAATGAAAAAATTGAGGTTTTTTGCACAGACAAATATAAAATGGATAAAAAGGATGCCCAAAAGAAGATTAGCATGAATAAAGCAGGAAGAGGGAATTTCATGTAAACATTTGAACTATTTGAGCAACATTTGAACTTTTAAGCAACATTTGCACTAATTGAGGCAATTCCATAAATTCAGGCAATTCCATTACTTTCCAGCAACATTTGAACATTTGAACCAAGAAGAAAGAGGGATTTCCAGGAAAAAAAGAAGATTACATAAATTTCAAGCAACTTTTAAACTAATTTAAAACGAAAAAACCCCTAGATTTGATGAAATTCGTTGGGAGAGAGGGATACCTCAACGATTAATGGCTAGAGCGGACCGAGCGGTGGCTTCGATGATGAGGAGTCAGCAACAAATGCCACTGCCAGCCATTCCATATAAAAATGCCAAAACCCACCACAAACATGAACGTTATAATTTTCGTCTCCAACGAGAAAATTAAAAATCGCCTGTTTACCTGTTGAGTGCGGCAATGGCAACTACGCCGCTTCGGATGCCGAGGTTGGAGATGCCGAGGTCGAGGCTGATTACGCCATTGGCAAACCCTCGACCGGTCCTCCGGTGTTCGCCGGAAATTATGAGCGGAGAACTCAGAATTTTTTGAGGGCAGAACTCAAAAGGAGAAAGAGGATGAACAGGAAGAAAAAGTTTCAATGGCTTGTTTCTTTTGGGGCCTGTTGTTTTGAGATTAAATTTGTGTTTGTTGGAAAGAATGAATGGTGTCAGGAAAGTAGAGTATTGTGTTTTTTGGGTTTTTGTGGGGTTGTGAATGTGGATGTTGGAATTCTTTGTGGAGCACACTCAACTTTATTGTGTTTTTTGTGTTGATGTGGCTTGTGAATGTTTTTGTGAAAGTTGGGAGTGGGTTCCACGAATTTTAATAATTATTAAACTGTTATGAATCAACTGTTGAGGGGAGAGCCCTCAAGTCTATATTTATAGCCAAAGGGGAGAATACAAGTGGGCTTATACAGATATGGGCCCAAACACATAGGTTGGCCCAATAACTCATCCAACCCAGTAAATACACATTCACAACACTCCCCCTTATCCAGCCATAGTTGTGGACCCTACTCATGAATGCTTCAGAATTCTGAGCCTGTATGGGTCTCACATGGGGTGGATACTTCAGGATCCTGAGTTGGTGAGATTTGCCTCGTTAAAACCTTTGGCTATGGAAAACCCAGTGGGAAAAAGCATAGTTAAGGAAAAAGAGTACAAACTCTGCCAAACTCCCCCTGATTTGTACATGTGACTCTGCTCATGAATACTTCTGGATTTTGAGCGTCACAGAGGGGTGGATACTTCGGGATCCAGAGTTGATTTGATTTGCCTCGTTAAAACCTTTGGCTATGGAAAACCCAGTGGGAAAAACCATAGCTAAGGAAAAAGAGTACAAATTCCCTCAACTCCCCCTGATCTGTAAAAGCTCTTAGGCTTTCAGATCTCTTAGGCTTATCTCATCACTCCTATTTACAATATTCCGAAAATGTACACAAATTACAAATTTTGTCACCATCAAGCAGCTGCTGAATCCAGGAACTCTGAAGAGGTTGCTAAGTTTCGTCGCCTCTGATGTGGTCTTCAGACTATATGGTTAGCTCCACAGAACCAGCCTCTATCCCAGTCGTCACTGGGATGTGATGTACCACCAGGCGCCCTCAAATACACCATTGGTGTGATTCTGGAATGGTGAGGATCTCGGAATGATAGGATGATGTTGCCTTCATGAGTTGCTTTGTAGATCTGCAGGGGATGGCCATCCCACTGTGGGTACCCGTTCTGTGATTTCTCAGCATAGGGACTGGACCTGAAACCTGCATTTGCATAAACATTGGAGGATGCTACTACATTTTGTAAGTCCGAATATTTCGACCCTTGGAGGAAGCGCAGAAGGCTTAACTCAGGTCTAATGGCCCTTTTTAGGTGCCAACTATCTCTGGCTAATGAGTTTACTGCAATTGTTATACCGGGACACATGCAGTTAGCCAGGAGTGCATGATTGCACTAAGATAAGGGACTTTAGGACCAGTTATATCCTCCCCCTCTTCCAGCGATCGGAAGGGTTCTTTTTGTTCATCCAGTAAGTGTACCACCGTAGGTGTACTTTGGATGACAATGGTCCTTTTAATATCTCCAACGCACTTCTGGGCGTTTGTAACAGGATTCTATGAGCCATGACTTTATATTTGCCTAGGTCTTTTTTATTTCATGTTTAAAAGTCAGGCTTGTACATTTATTTCGGTTTTCTCTTCAAGAGATCCGATGAGATGTTAGTTGTCTACAACTAAGATGTCTAATCCTGTTCTTTGCACAGATGCAAAGACAACCTTCAGTAGGAATCATTGACTTGTCAAGTGATTCTCTTGGTTGTACATTTATTTGTTTATACTTATATTTCTTTATTTGAATAGACGTCCCGAAGTCTATTCAGGCATTTTAAGGAAATGTGGAAATTATCTTTACAAGATATCCACGAAGGTATGCAGTCACAACATCCAATAACAGCATATCCAAAATTTTCCTTCGCCAAATCGTAAGGTATTCGCTTTTGAGAACTTAGGGAGACTGATGCATCATTTATGAGACATGCTCATTTGAATTTGTTCGATCCCTAGTTTCAGCGAAATTTTCCTTGGGCTATAGGTTGTACCGTATAGCATACGATTTTGTATTTATTTTTCTTATGTTTGCAATACTTTGTTTTATCCACAGGTTTGACACCTTTTGGTGTCTGGACTTCAGGTCCGAACATTTCACGTTTCGTAAGTGAGTCCAGCTCATCTTTTATTGCCACGTTCCACGTTTGGCCAATCTCTACGTTTGCCTTCTAGCAACGGAGTGTGGAACGATAATTTATAAACGTCATCGCCATTGCGATGTATATGGCAATATGATACGTGAATACATTGTCGACAATTTATGTTCTATCTGTCCAACACCTCCCCAGTACGTACAACATTTACTTAATTTCACTTTTTCCCGGCAATTCCTCTGCAGTGGATTCCGGGAAGGGTGATGGTGTGGACAGGAGCTCATTGTCCTGTGGTAGTATTGTCTTAAGGTCTCCAGGAGTTTCTGTCCTTGGAGCCTGATGGTCTGCCTCTTTTCTGTTGAGGATCAGCCACTTCTGCTGCTGGTGGATTGCATCCATTCTCGGGGATGTCAATCCTAGCTGGAGTTTTTACAGCAGGGATGTGTGATCTGACAATCTTCTGGTTGTCAATAAATGATTCCGGTAATTAGTGAACAGTGTTCTCTGTGTGGAAGATCTTCGGGATCTCATCTACACATTGTATTGTTACCGGATCATGGTGGGTTAAACTTTTTGTATCCCACGTTATAATTTTCTTCGCGCCAGATTTTCTAGTATCTGGGCATATTTTTGGGAAACTCGTCTCATCGAAATCACAGTCTTCAAGATGTGCCTTAAATGCGTCCCCCGTTTAGGGTTCTAGGTATCTTATAAGTGAGGGTGAGTCAAACCCTGCATGGATACCTAGGCGACGTTGAGTACCGTTTTGGTCCTCTTTGGTGGTGCAATGGGGATTTAAGACTGCGCGACCGAAGATTCTCAGATGAGAAATGTTCGGTGGCATTCCATATGCAAGTTGTATTGGAGACTCTGACCTCCAGAGGGTCTTATTTTCATTTACGATGCAGCATGCAGAGTTTGCATGTCCCCATGCATCCATAGGCAATCGGGATTTAATGGACGTTCAGTCCATTGGAGTCTACTTTCCAGTGACTCTGCCGACCCATTTTGGGTATGAACATGCGGCACTTGTATGTTCATTTTCAATTCCCGTTGATTGGCAGTACTCTTGAAAAGACTGGGAGGTATATTTCCCAACATTAACCAGACTTATTTACAACATTTTATTGTCTGGGAAATGTGCCCGCAACGTTTTTATTCTCGTGCCAATAGCTTTGGAAAAGCTAAGTTGCGGGTCTTGTAGTAGACATACGTACGAATATTCTGAGGATGCATTTATCAGTACAATGAAGTACCAAAATAGCACACTAGGGGTGGTGGATTTTATCCACATCTGTCTCCTTGTATTCTTTTTGAGGAAGCGTGGAGATCCTTTTTCAACTTTTCGTGGAGATGGCCTTGTAATTAATCTTCCCTTATATTAAGGGATGCGAGGGAATTTTCCCTTCTGAAGAATCTTCTGGTTCTTCAAGTCATACCCATAGGATAAGATGCTGTGCATCATTACAAATCCAGGGTGGCCAAATCCATCATGCCAGAGTAAAAACTCGGCTGATGTAGGGCACTTCAGGTGCTCCGTTTAATTCTGCTTCCTTTCTCCGAATCTTCGTATGGTAGAGGCCTATAAGGCTCTCAAAACGTTCAAGTGTGGATTTTACTCCTTTTTCTTGAGACGTTACATACGGTAATTTTTCATTTTCATTTGCTGTTTCCAAATGGGATCCGTTGAAACGGATGTCCTTGAAACTTAGAAAGTTTCTTTTTGGAATTCGGAGGGATTAGTGCATCCATTATTTTTGTGTCGTTTGGGGGCAACTGTGTTGCATTCCCTGGATCTTCAATATAGCCCTGATATTGGGCTTTGTATTGAAAGAAATCGTACGTGTTTATTGTCTACTAAGCATTTATGAGAGCAGTTTCAAAAGATGAAACATATCGGCACATGCATATTTAGATAAACATTTTCATTTATTGTATACTAAAAATTTTATTCAAAAACAGATTGCATAATGCAAAAGCTCTCATAAATTATTCTCAAAACAAATTGCTAAAAATAAAGACTAATCAAGCAAGTCATCATTTTCGAA
Organism: Scilla litardierei; assembly: GCA_030789695.1. Taxonomy (NCBI): domain Eukaryota; kingdom Viridiplantae; phylum Streptophyta; class Magnoliopsida; order Asparagales; family Asparagaceae; genus Scilla; species Scilla litardierei. The sequence goes on from CM061131.1 coordinate 59,599,561, forward strand.
GTTTGTCAGCTGAAAACTTGACTGGAGCATCAGAGGTCATCAGGTTTGTTTCAGCTTTATTTTTCTTGTTCTCTTTATACAAATCCTGGAGGTGCTGCGAAGTTCGGCACATTTTGGACTAGTGGCTTTTCATGCCACAATTATGGCACTGGTCTTCCCATTCCCTCTTGGGTGGGGGTGAATCATTTTTGTCATGTCTGTGCCACGTGAACTTCCGCTTACTTTCATTATTTCGCTGTTGCTGTGCATGGCCCTTGGCATTTTTCTGTTGACTCCCTTCTGTGGTCTTTCTTTTCTTTTATTATCTCTCTTCTTTTTGAAGGAAGAGGAATAGTGAGCTTCTGGTGGGGGGCAGTGCCGGGGAGCGTATATTGTGAGTGGAGAAAAGAAGCTCTCTGTTTTACTCGGCCATGAGTAAACATGGCGGCAGCTCGGAATACTTGGTGAACTTTTGTTCACGGTATTGCTGCATGAGTATCGCATTTTTTTTTCATGGAAGAACGTATACGTCTTTTCCAACGTGCGATTTTCTGAGACTTTTTCACCACACAACTTCAGGCATGCGGTGATGCTAAAAGGTGCTGAGTTGTACTCAGCAACGGACTTTAAGTCCTGCAGTCTCAGGTTCTCCCACTCGTATCGTGCCCTTGGGAGTATAACATCTTTCTGATGTTTATACCTGTCCTCAAGGGCAGTCCATAGCTCAAGTGGATCTTCGACCGTAAGGTATTCAGCCTTTAAGGTCTTGTCCACATGGCGGCGAAAATAGATGATGGCTTGCGCCTTCTCTTATATCGCTAACATTTTCTTTTTCAGTCACAGCAGCGATGAGGGTCTTTGCCCGCAGGTGAAACTTTTACATCTAGCTGCCAGCTTAGATAGTTTCTACCTGATGCTTACAGTACTTCGAAATTAACGCTTGCAATATTAGCCATTTATCTAGCAGAGCACAAACATGCATGAATTAATAATTAATTCAGAGAAAACATTTTCATGCGGAGGCAATATTTAACGAAAAACTAAATGTGTGGATCGGCCAGTCCCACAAGAAAGAGTCCAAAGAAAGTCCACAGTCCAAATTATACAAATTTGCAGCTTAAAGAAAATGAAAATACAACTTTGGAAACCCCGTGGGTCCCATATGATATCTCCATCTTCAAGCGCGGCCTCCGTCTCCATGGAAGTTGGTCTTCTTTCTTTGACATTTACATAAATTCCTCACTACAATTTCTCTCAAAAATAAAAGAAAAGTGCGGGAAATAAACTGTGGGACTAAACGGCCGATCCAAAAACCACATTTAGCAATTCATGCAGAAATATTGTGCTCATAACATTTTCATCAGACATTTTCATCATAGGCATCACAAGCATTTAATATTCGCAGAGATGGATAAATAATTTAAACACTTAATAATTATTGGACCACTGGGCAACGTCATACACCGTTAGTTTAGGTTACTAACGGCAGAGCGGTCGCAGGATCTTCCTAATTATTAAGTTTTAAATACAATGCACAACCACGCATATAATATCCAACAGAATATACCAGAGATGCAAAGCATGTAAATATGATTTTTGCAGAAAAAAAAATCATTACAATGCAAAGGTTGTAATTTGAATGCGTTTAATCAATTAAATTGATTAAGAGCCCAAAATTAACATTTTCTTTGTCAGAGGAAAAAGTTTCCCTCGTCATCCCAAAAGCCCCCCCAAGAATCCCCAAAAAGTCCTCGCCTGCCCGATATTTGTCCCGTAATTTACCGTGATTTTTCACGAATATTTTGCCCTTAAAAACCCCCTTTTAAATAAATTTTTAGGCTAGCAAGTTGCCTTTTGAGGCGAGCTTATAGCCTTTGCCTCCCCCCAAATAAATTTTTTTTTTTCAGATAAACCAGCCTGCGGGCCTGAAGTCCGCAGTCGACCTATGGGCTTCAGGCCCATAGGCCTCCCTTTTTTTGGAAATCTGTGGGCCTGAAGCCCACAGATCTGCTGTGGGCTTCAGGCCCACAGATCTGTGTGTTTTTTTGGAAGAAAAATTGGCCTGTGGGCCTGAAGCCCACAGGCGGCCTGTGGGCTTCAGGCCCACAGGATTTTATCTCTGTTTTTTTTGGTTATGTCTAGGGTTTGCTGGGGGGCCCGGCGCCGCCGGCGCCCCCTGCAGGGGGGCGCGGCCGCCGGGGCCGCCGCCCCCTGCAGGGGTGGCGGCGGGGGGGCCGCCCCCCTACAGGGGGCGCGGCTGCGGAGGCCGCCCCCCTGCAGGGGGGAGCGGCCGGGGCCGCCCCCCTGCAGGGGGGCGCGGCCTTGGGGGCCGCCGCCCCCTGCAGGGGGGGCGGCGGGGGCCGCTCCCCCTGCATGGGGAGGCGGCCACGGGGGGGCCGCCCCCCCTGCAGGGGGAGGCGGCCACGGGGGGGCCGCCCCCCCTGCGGGGGGAGGCGGCCAGGGTGGGGGAGGGGGCGGATTCCGGCGAGGGGGGGTTTCCCCTAAAAATTAGGGTCCAAATTTGGGGGTTTTACCCTAAAAATTGGGTTTTTGCCCTAAAAATTGGGGTTTTATCCTAAAAATTGGGTTTTTTGGGATGAAAAATCCGTCGTTTTCAAGGCGACGATGAATCCCCATGACGATCTTGTGAGATCTAGGGGAGGGGTAATCATACGTATGATTAAAAATATCGTTTTTAGTGTTTTTACCTCTATATCCGTCCTCCGGATATAGCGACGGTTGCTCGAAGCCCTACGCGGATGACGACCCTTGATGGAGGAAGTCTTGCACCGCGCTCGTGGATCTCCCGTCTCGCCTTCGCCTTCGCAACGAACGGAAAGAAATTTTGTGGGAAAAGAAAAATTTTTAGAGTCGTGCTGATAACGTGTTATGAATCAACTGCTGAGGGGAGAGCCCTCAAGTCTATATTTATAGCCAAAGGGGAGAATACAAGTGGGCTTATACAGATATGGGCCCAAACACATAGGTTGGCCCAATAACTCATCCAGCCCAGTAAATACCCATTCACAACATAAACTTAATATTAAACTATAATAATTAAATAATAAAAACCCCCAAATGAGTACAACTCCATTACAAAATAGAGAATTTTTGACGCTGTGCATTCCTCATGCACGTTTGCGTCGGAATTTTTTAAGGAAAAAAATTAAAAACGAAGCGCTGGTTTCGTTATTTTCTGGAGAGAGAGAGGTAGTGGGTCAGGGTGTCAGTATAAACCGATGTAATCCCTGCAAATTTCGGTTTCTTCGTGGGATGGAATTTTGGTGCCACATCGGCCATTTTCACAATGAAAGCATCTAGTCCAAAAGAACACAGCATGTTGTTTTAGTTGTTGAAGTGAGTGAATAGTAGAGTGGATAGTGGAATCTCACCCCTTCAACACTCACTTCAACCCAAAAGAACAGGCCCTTATTGAAAGTGGGCGAGAAAGTGGCCATTTTACATTGTTCATGCATGCTATTATTCATGCCCTAGTTACCATTTTAACCTCCGTTTTCCTTCGATCTGTTTCCTTTTTTGAGAATTTTGGGGGGAAGGTTTGCATCGGTGGCTCTGACATGGCTCCCTCGTGGCATCGAAATTCTCACGAGCAGAATCGTCAGGTTTCATGTGGATTACGCTCCAGATTCCCAATTTTTAATGTCCAGTACTCTTTCTCTTTCTTCCCCGCCAATCGCAGCACACGATTTGCTTTTTTTTTTAATTTTTTTCGTTGCTACAATAATCGCTCCCACTTTTGGACTATTACCGAGATATGCACAGTGTTTCAGATTTTTTTTATTGTTTTTCTGATTGAGAATTGCACAGTGTTTTGCATTTTTTAATTGTTTTTTCCGATTTTTTTGTCTTATTCATGAAAATTTTACAGTAACATCCCGGTTGGGTTAATTAGATAGGTTATTAATAGTTTAGTTATTTAATTATTAAATAGGTTAGTTTAATTAAATAGTTTAATTATTTTTACTAATATTTATAATTAGGGTTTTTAACATATTCATCCCTTAAATCTTGCCTATTTTGATATCCGTCTCTTAAAAATTCGTATTTGCTCTCATAACACTCAAATATTAAACGTTAATATTAATAGTCCATCCATCATGTATTCTATTAAAAAGTTAACTGAAATTACATTAATTAACGATTAAATAATTATTACAAGTTAATTAATTAAGAAATAAACTTTAATTAACCATTAAACATTAACTAACGATTAAACGAGGGGGAGGGGAAGGAGACGCCGCCTACTCCCCCCAGAAAACGCAGCGAAGGAGGAGGCGCAGGGGAGGAGGAGGCGCATTGGAGGAGGAGGCGCCAACTCCCCCTCCTCAAACGCCTCCTCCCCCCAGAAAAACCCATGGGAGGAAGCACCTCCTCCTTCACACAGAAAACGCAGCGGATGAGGAGGAGCCCCCTTCCCGCCAGAAAACGCAGGGGAGGAGGAGGAGCTTGCTCCCCCCCATGCCGGGGAGGAGGATGAGCTCCCCCCCAAAAAAACGTCAGGGAGGCGGCAGCACCGCCACCTTTCTCCCCGTAAGCCGCTCGGACCGCCCCCAAACGAAGAGCCCGCAAGCCCTAACAGAATATTCCTATTTCGGTTAGATTTTAACAGAAATTTAGAGAGTGTGACTATTAAGGTTAAAAGTTTAAGATTTAAGGTACTTGAGAGAAAATACCCATATTTAAAGGATAAATATCAAAATACACAAGATTTAAGGGACGGATATGCAAAAAACTCTAATAATTAAAATTGTAATTTAACTTAAAAATAATTTAAATTAATTAAATTAGAATAATTACAAGTAATTAATTATTTCAAGCCTGTGGACCACACATCAAACTTTCCCATAGAACTTTCAAACCCAAAGAAACACTAGAAAGTTTTGTATGCCCCAAATAAAATTCTCAAACCAACATTTCAACCAACATTATCAACAAAATAAACACAAAACCAAACTTTCATAACATCAAGATTCCACAACCCCTCTACTTTCCACAATCTCATCCTCAACAAAAGAAACAGGCCCTAAAAAGTAAATACCTCCCCTTTCCCATTTATCAGCCACAGACCCGTTAACTCGTTTAATTAATGCGGAATGTGCGTTAGGTGTGACAGTTCAGTCTTCATTGCAATTAAGAGCAAATTCTATAATTATATGGGGGCGTGCTTTAAATCTCAGCTTTAAATTTCCCTGACCCATAAACTTCTCCATTGGGCATTTTTTTCCAAAATTCTAATGGGGGCCCGTGGCCCCCACAATGATAGCTTTAGTTCCGCCCTTGCATATCATCGTTATTCCACTTGAATTCAAGTGGTAACCAACTTTCTGGAAGAATACTGTGCCATATTAGAAAATTGCATAACCAACAATCTCTTTATCTGTTAAAAAACAACGTGATGGGAACTGTACCAGAGTAGTTGTGAGACTGTTTTCAGCTTATTACTTTGAATTACTTTGAATTTGAGAAAGAATTTATTGAATGGAAGTCTTTTGCTTCAAATTGGGAATCTAGCCCAATTGCAAATTTTACTTGACTTGAGCAATAATTTGTTTATAGGAAACATACCAAAAGAGTTAGGGAAGGTGAGGAACTTAGAAAACCAAAATCTTTCACATAGTAAGTTTTCGAGTTCTATTCATATCTGGGCATACTCATCATTTCATCCATGAACTTATCATACAATGAATTAGAGGGCTCTGTTCTAGATGATGGAACCATTAAAAAGGCATTAGGCCAACAGTTTTCTCACAATAAAGCTCGTTCGGTCATGTACATGGACTATTTTCTTGTAATGCATCTTCGATGCAGAAAAGATGATAATAGAGGAATCACTAGGTCATAATATTTGTTGTTGTTCCGATTATAATAGGAAATTTGATGCTCCTATTCATCCTTTATGTAGTTTGCATACTGCTTTACAAGAGGAAGAGACATATTAAGCTAGGTGCAATTGAAGAAATTAATAAGAGTGTAGTGTCAATATGGAATTTTAATGGAAAACTATTATGTAATGACATCGTTGTCTCAATAGAGAATTTTGATGACCAATATTGCACTGGTAGTGGCAGTGGAGCATCTGGAAGCATGTACAAAGTCATGTTGCCCACACTTGAGGTGTTTGCGGTAAAGAAGATCCATCCAGTTGAAGCCGAAATGCCCTTGGACAACAAGGAATTCATAAACAAAATCCATATACCAACGCATATTCGACATCGAAATATTTTTAAACCATAAGGATATTGTTCCTCCAATGTATGTAGATTTCTCATATATGAGTCCATAGAAATGTACAGTTTAACCAGCATTATAAAAGATGAGGAAGCTTCAAACAAACTAGATTGGCTTAAAAGGTCAACTATTATAAGGGATGTCGCAAATGCTATTTCTTACATGTATCATGAGTGCTCATAGTATCTATTTTGACAAAATATGGTTAGCACATAACATAGTATTTGAGTTATCAAAACCATTATGGGATATCCAAGAATCAACATGAATAAAAGGGAGTTTGAAGAAGATAGTTGATTCCTTGCATCAGATTTTCATACACAAGAAGAACCGTCACTCCTTTCAAGCCTAAGCAAAAGAGGCAACCCTTGGACACTGCAAGTGTACATAATATTAAATATAGTTCTTCATTTCCTTTATTAGCTCTAAATGTTTAAAAGCCCAAAAAATCAAAAAATTTCCAAATCCAAAAATAGGAAGTTTTGATATTTGCGAGAAAGGTCAATGCATCTGTACTGGCTGACCCGCTTCAGAATACGTTACTAAGTTGTTGGACATTTGCAATCCTATGGTTCTTGATCCGCACAATTCTTTTCTAGTAGAAATATTCAAATTTCCACAATATCTAAAAATGGTTCAGAGAATTAAGCAACATCTTAAAAGAATATATTATCAGAATATTCTAAGAGATTAATGTAGGAAAGGTGCCACCTGATCCATTGGATCAGGTGCACCTAGTTGGCACTTCCCCATTCGTCCAAGTTGGCACCTTCACATAAGCTCACTTAGAGAAAATTTTTGGGTTTGTTTGCAAAAAACCCAAATCCTTTTTCCACAAAACCCCCTGCATTATAACTGCTGCCTGACACCCCGTCTTCTCTCCAACTTCACGCGATTCCCCCTCTTTTAGCTTCACGCGAATTGGAAAAATGAACTCAAAACCCATCTAGGGTTGGCAGCAAATCCCCGATCAAGACCCCTCCTCCGATCAAGACCATGTTTTCTCTCTAGCTTCACGCGATTCCTCACTCTCTCTTACTGGGAAAAAAAATACTCAGAGGCGCTCTCGTTGGAAGGAAATCCCCGAACCCTACTTCGATCAAGCCCCCTCCTCCGACTGAGTCTCCTTCACCCTACGATCCGTCGATCTTGTTGGGTTTTATAGACCCTCAGGGCACAAATCTATGCCCGTCCTAAGTCAGACGGACTATAGATAGAAAAGAATGCAGCGGAAAAATTTGATTCGTTAAACTATTTTAACGAAGCCTTAAGGTTCAAGAGCCTTAGCCCGGATCTTTGCCGACTTGGCGTGGATCTGACCACCCCAAGAAGGATCTCAACTACTGCGATTAAATTAAAGGAAAGCTAATTAAATTCACATACCCAGAACCTTGCCTTGGTATAGGCAAGGTGTACCACACCGTCTTTCGAGCCGCTCCCCGTCCCGCGCCGAAATGCTCCTCGAACCACTCCACGTCCTGAGGTGTGCAATCCTGTTGTCGCCGAGCCAACCACACGCCGAAGAAAGTTTCACCCGAGTGTGAACCTTCGCCAAGATTTCGGATCGGATCCGAACCCCTTCTTGACTTTGCTAAAGCCCTTCAGGAGTAAGGCAGAAATTTTAGGGAGAAGAGAATATTTAATTTAATCCTAGATCCGAGCGTGCTCCAACGTTTTTAGGAGCCACTCAGATCTAGAGCTTGGGACGAGTTTTGAGGAGGAGAGCAGACCCCTATTTATATAGGGAGCTGAACCCTCCCCTTTACTCCACTTCCGATGTGGGACTAAAGTTTGGAGTTAAATAATCCAAGTTAGTTCCTTTCACAAAGGCCAAAGTTCCATGAATTTTAACTCCCTCACCGTTGAGCTTCACGATTGACACAACCTATCAAATCGAAGGGTGTTCAACGGTGAACGCGTAGGAAAAAACGGCGAGTCAATCAGAGTCTGTTTGACCTTCCAATTGATCGTCCAAAGATCAGCCCAAAGTTTGATTTTCGTATAAAATCAGTCGTCACCCAAAAAAGGCACATTGGGTTCAGAACCCTGGCTGTGGGGCCCACAGAGTTGGGCCCCACAAAGCAGTGTGCACGCGCAACCCGGAGTGGGGTCCGCCTGGGCTCAAGCCCAGGCGGGCCAATGGCCTGGGCCCCATGCCCTTTGGGCAAACTTGCCCAGCGCCTGGGCTTTTCGCCCAGGCGCAAAAAAGTTCGGCCCTTTTTTATATATAAAAATAAACAGCTTTATCTTATAAAGCTTTTGGGCTTTATCTTTTGGGCTGCCCCATATTGGGCCTTCTATTTAAACACTTTAAATAGACTTATTTGGCTTGTTTGGAATCTGTTTTTAACACAGTTTGAACCTGCGTTTAGACCAGGACGATCCCGTCATCCACGTAACCTTTTCAACGCGTTTATAATATTTAAATATTGTCTTAAAATATTTACGACGCATATTATTCAGCTTGCATCATATGCAAAATAGTCACTATCTAAGCTTAAAATATCATTTGCATCAAATACAAATGATCTGAGGGCATATATCCCTCAACATCTCCCACTTGCACTCAGGATCATTTATCCCGAATGCAGGAGCTAACTGCAAACTCTTTGCGGTTTACTATCCCTTGAATCAAATGTATATTCTCCCTAATGTTTATACGTATTACTAGATGAAGGTCGCACTCTATGTGAGACCTTACAGCCTGACCATACTACAGGTTGGGCTCGAAGCCCCATACGGCAGTGACCACGAGCAGCAGTTGTCGTCCCTGTTTCAGTATCATAATTATGTGGTTGACTTATCGACATGAGTATTGTCGGGACCACCCTGACTGTGTCCGTGACGAATTCCGCAGTTATAGTCTCTTCGTCAAAATTATGTCGTTCAACTTAAGCCTAGGGTACGGTCAAACTGTTAACCCCAATAGCTTCAAGCCGGTTAGTTTCCATCGATCTTTAGTCGAATAATGTTGGACATCTTCCAACATACTCTGGCCAGAGTTTTCACTAAAGACCGAACTAACACTACGACACTAACTCCCATTGACTGGAAGGGACGAATCCTATCTTGGTCATTACTCTCCTCATACGCTTCGAATGTCACCCAACCAAAAACCTTTCGACAGGCCTAGCCTTGATGTTAGGTCAGTGATCTAAGTAACATCGTTCATGCATAGGTTCGTACAATGACCTCAAGTCAAAGACCAACTTGCCTATCATCAGTAAGAGTTATCATTGACAGATTTGTCAATCATAACCATATGATAACCCTTCTGGATCGTTCAGTGAACTTATTCTCTAATGAGCACATGTGTCTCATCTCTGACTTTGCCAAGTCGAACGATCATAAGATCATCGTCACCACTATACGGTGAAGACTAAGACACAATGGTCTATCCGATGTTTTGATATCCTTTCTCGAAACATCTATGACCACGAACATTTTTAGACTTATGCTACAGACGGTCAAGCATTTCTCCATGATCGAGATACTCATCTCGATACATGTTTGACCTTGCATTAAATCTCAGGACTTTACTTAAGTTAATATCTAATAATAAATACATTATGATTAACTTAGATAAATTTATACCAAACAACTTACTTTTATTTTGAACAAGATGTTTGTACAATTACACAGAGATGTATGCCTCGAGTGCATACGTCTCCAAACATCTCCCACTTGCACTCAGGCTTATTTATCCCGGTATCTCATACCGTATTTACACATAAGTCTTTCAGACTTCACGTGGTAGAGCCTTCGTGAGTTGATCTACTAAGCCGTTTACTGTTTCGACTTAAAGGGTTTTTCTATGTTTATCTTAGACCATTCATTTGAATCTCATCCAAATAATTTACTTTGGTCCTTCGGAATCTATTTAATTTTCCTAGATCTTATCCAGCTCATCGTATTTTACGACAATAATTTTATAAGTTATTGGTCATCTTAGATGGTTCATATTTTAAAAATGTCAAACTCTTTTGACCATTTTATCAAAATATGTTCCATCCCCTTGATGCGTCGCATGTGTTTTATTCGCTCACACTGACCTTGAAAACTTTCTGGCTAATTCATATAAGTTCGTTCTTCTAAATCATATTTAGAAAACGAACTATAAATGAATGCTCCAGTTTTCATGGTTATCATGAGCGTTTACATCGAGTTCAGTCCGTGTAGATCTGTATGCATCTGCTGGCGAGACAGTTTCATCTTAATCCGTTTATTGGAATTAGGATGAAAACCGCTCTCAACCAACGTTAGTTTTACTTCACTACTTTTTTTCTGCACCAATCTTCTAAACTCGAAGATTTACTTGCAGACATTAAGAAACAAATTCTTTGGGCACGTAAATTAAAGTCCATAATTTATTTACGTGCTCGGACCATTTCTAATTGCATCAAGTTATTAATCGGATTCACTACTCCGAATTTCAACCTGGAAGTTGACTAAGCCATCATTGACTATGATGTCTAACTCGACTCTTCGTCTTACGAGACTCGAGTATTCTTTTAACTTCCTAAAGATTTATTTAATGAATATCTTATTTATAATGTTCTCATAGAACCTTATCAAAACCTAAGCATATTTATTTGGGCTTTAACCCAGAGGGAGGGCTTTAACTCATAGCCACCAGGCATGCACAACACTGTGTCTAACAAAGTGCGATTCATGCTCTTCAACACAACGATGTGTTAAGAGACTTGACCTGAAGAAAATCACATTTTCTTTTAATTTATGCAAGATTTACACAGCTAAGTATTTGACTTTTCGATCTAATCGAATCAGTTCAAATATTTCTGTGTTTTGTTCTCTATTTTATCAGACTTGTGTTTCATCAAGAACACGTGTCTTAATAAAATAAGAACAACTTATCATGGCTAACTAGACTCGTGTCCAGGTACATCAGTATGTACGAGACTGTGAGTTCAACAATTCATTCTCCCACTGTCGTACAGAAGGAGTTTCGGCCATCATACCTTTGAGAATAAGGTTCACAAGTGTCCGTAGACTTCATAATACGAGAGGTCAGCCCCCTTTTTATGTGACTTGTGAAGCTTAGTCTCTTTGGTATGGCCTAGTCTATTTTTCCATATAAGTTTATTACTATCTTGCGTATTCATATATTAACATTTAATAAACTATAGTTATTACAAATTACTAACACAAAACATTGCTTCAGAAGCAGGTGACGACATTCGTCAAAAATGTGTTAGACGTCTTTTGTATAACAATTATTTAGAAATCGTGACATCAAGTATGTCACATTTTCAATTTGACATTTCCTTAGTGCCTTCTTCCTTTTTTAAATCTCATTTAGATATTAAATGTCACAACAAAATTACTAGCTGTACAAACACCTAACGTGTCCAAACACTTGAGCTTCACAACCTTGAGTTGACTCAACAAGTTGCTTGACTCAAGATCTAATTTGGATACATGGTTTTGTACCGCTCAAGCACTCATCTTCGAATCAAACAATTTGATCGAAGTTTCGAACCTTGCGGATCGAAACCGTTTTCCATACAACCTTGAGTTGACTCAACAAATTGTATGGAGAAACTTGCTTTTGAACATCAATATGTTCCAGCTGCCCCATATAGAGGCGAGCGACATGTAGCGTGCATTTATTTTGTTGGACTCAGAACTTAATGAAATCATATTCCTTAAGTCTGTCCTTAAGAAGGTCATTTTAATGTCAACGAGAATATAGTTTATTCTATCAATAAGAATTTAACTTGATATTACATTAAACGGCCTTTTTGACCAGTTAACTAATTCTCTTAGAATATTATATTTTGATTCCATTGGTAAACTTAGAACTTACCCTAGTTTAGCATATGTGCAATATTAAATATAGATAGAATGGTTTTTATCAATCTTTATCCTCCCACTATTTTCGCGATCATTTTAAGCCAATAAATGAATGATTTAATTAAAAATTAAATATAATGGGAAAGGGACCCGACCACCCTGAGTCTCACAACCTTGAGTTGACTCAACAAGTTGCTTAACTCTGCGATCGGTAAAGGACTCTTCATCAATCACATCGAATGTGATTCCCTTATCGGGTTTTACCCCTAGTCACTTATGACCTTGAGTTGACTCAACAAATCATAAAGACTAGTCTAGTCGGACAGTTATTTTCGTGTCTAGCCCAACTTACGCCGGCGCTCGGTGTATTCACGACATGAGGGTTTGGGTCAAGTCTAGACTACTGCCTCGTCTCAAAAGATGCGAGCGTTACTCCCAAGCGCAGGAGATCGAACAAGTAATATCCTGGTGAGTCCAGGTATCGAATCCACGGGACAACTGACCTGTAAAACCACGAACTTCAGTTTGTAAATAGTACTAAAACGATATTAACCAACCACATAAAGATATAAAGATATAGGATCAAGAGTTTAGAATAACAAAAGAAAATCCTACGATAACTACGGTGAATTCGAAATGGGGTACTAATATGGAGAGTATGTGTCGATATTGATTTCGTTAGGGTGTGTGCAATCAATGAAAATTAATATCTTTTCTATAACTCAACGTTTCGTCCGGTCAGGGCACGAGAACGTCGGAAAATATGGCGATCAAGCGTATAAAAATGTGCCAAAGAATCAATCACGTATAACGTTAATTTCTTAAGGAAAATAAACACGCATCACGAATAAGTCCGCAGAGATCAGATTCAATTCAAGCATGCACACGTCTCCGTATAACATACCCAAACACGATATATATAGAAATTGACAAAATACGCAATTATACAATGAAAATAGGGCGAAAAGATAGCAAAATCAATGATTACGACACCCTAACTACATCAACACCAACACTTATGAAGATTAACCACGCATGGAGAGATTATAATCAGTATTCATAGACAAATACATCATAAAAACATCAAAATACGTGATAAATACTTCAATTCTAAGCCAAATACGTGAAATACAAGGCTAAAGTTAGGAAAAATATCACCAATCCTATCCAAATAGCCCCAAATCTCCTTCAGATGAATAGAACTAGCCTCTGTCCCCAGGGCTTCCAAATTTGGTGGCGAAATACGGCTCCTAGAGCCCAAAATACGCCAGAATACGCAACCCTAGGCCAAAATACGCTTATATAATAAGCATTGCGGGTTTACTATGCTTAACGGGTTGAAAACCGCATCCAATATCATCAAAACCCAAACCCGCAAGTCGCAACAAACCACAGCCACTGATCCAAGCGGGATTCAACGTACGCCCGCCACGTGGCAAGCTTAACGGGTTTCGCCCGCTTCCTCGCACAACTCCGAATCTCCGTCGGGATCAATCATATCCATCCGATCCTGTAATGGACGGGTTAAATCACGCCACGTCGCCAGAGAAATGCCGCTTCGCTTCAAATTTGCGGGGTGCTTCGTCCACCGTTGGATCGAGATCGGAGGCTCCGGAAGCGGCCACGTCGCCATCCCGAGTGAGCTGCTCTTCGTCGATGCGGGATGGTTTTTGGGCCGTTGGATTGTAAATCGACGGATAATGTTCGGCCGCGTCGCCCGCAAAGTTGATGCGCCCGCTACCGTCCGATTAAGCGGGAAAGTTGGATATTGCGCCATGTGTCAGCAGTTGAGCGGGCCACGTATGGAAATACATATAGCCTCTATATTTGATCCGTATTTGGGTGTATTTGCGTATTTTAATTCGTATTTCTGCATTTTAACTAGTGTTCTGCATTCAACAAATCATAGAAATTAGCACAGATCTTAGAAAAATACAAATAAATAGTCGTTGTAATCGTGAGATCGAGACCAAGCTATGAAAAATATAAGAAGTGCAGAAATACTCAGTTAATTGTTGTTTTGTGCTCAGATAATGTGATTTCTCTAATAGTTGATGGTATACAAAATACGAACGTATTAGAGACCAACTAAGCATCATATAAGCACAAAATAGGGCTAAACAGGGTGTTAAATATGCAATATTCAACTCGAATCACACCCCCAACTAGCGATTTGCTAGTCCCTAGCAAAATGAACGATTAATTCGGATGATTAGTGAAACAATAAATTCTATCAATCGCTTATGGCATGGCTCAAAAATATTGTTTCCAACATGATATTGACCATCAATATATACAATCCATGACTACGATCAATCACATGATATTTTCACTAATTTAATTTGAATGAATAACATGCAAGCATCGTTTTGTGCAAGCGAAAGTATAACACGTCGTTATATTCTAGTCTTCTCATTTCCAAGGAATTGGCCTATCAAAACAATCATTCAAATCATGGGTATCTTTAGTTGCTTAGATTATTCACCACCTCTTTTCTTTTTTAGTTCCGCGTAACGCGCATAAAGCAACATTTGCGGAAAAATGTATAACTTGGATTGCTCCATCAAATAAATGAGGTTCCAGTCAATGGCTCCCAAATCAGACGATAATAGGGCATTAGGCCAAAAAGGACCCCTCGGACTGTACTACTCGAGCCAACCAAGTTATTTATTTAGTGACACACTTATGCATTTCATTTTCATTTTTTTGTTCCTTCATCTTTTTCTCTCTTTTTTCTTTGTAAGCAACTTAACACCCATAAATATGAACATAAACATTAGTAACAATGGCCAAATTCCTCTTCAACTTGAAGACTATTCTAATAAATCGTGTATGCTTAAGCTTCTTCATCACATTACCATGCATGAAATAAATTCAAACTATTTCGAGATATTAATAATGGCAATTGAAAATTTTCATGGATAACATATTAACGGTAATTCCATGAAGGAAAAATAATTAACTCAAGCCATAAACAATTTTTAGAACTCAATCAATGGATAACCATCCGCATTTGGAGTGTGAAGGAGTTTTAAAAGATGAGATTGTGTGATTTATTCTTTTCTTTTGCGTTGTTTTTGAAAAAAATCCTAAGGTCTCATACACCCCCCAACTAAAGATGGACATTGTCCTCAATGTCGAAAGGGGTACGAGTTTATTCAAAGCAAGCATCCTAGAAAGCATATAAAAATCTACGCTACTGGAAAGAACACACCGTGATCAAATGGCGGATCCCGAATCTCTAATGGTGGAGGAAGTTGTTCAATTTGCTCCTTGTGCTCCTCGACAAGTATCCTTCCTCCAAAAGCTAAATTGGACCCCAGCAACACAACTCCAAGCATCTCTATAAGCTATATACCAATGTCCTACAAGAGATGAGTTATGTCAGTCCAAATTAGTTTAAAATTCTTCGCAATAAAAATATTCCAAATGTAGTCATCAAAGTAAGTAAAGTAAAATAAAGCATGTTGATGACTACTCCCTGAAGGATATGCACTACTCTCGGTATGATGCTCAGTCATTGGAGAGAGGGGTAAATGATTTTGGGAAAAAACTGGGGGAGTGAATGGTTCGGGCTCCATAGCGATAATCTCTAAACCCGTGTCCCTAGCTGTCTCCTCCTCCTGTTCATCCAAAATTTCTAGCTCGTCCTCTCTTTTGCACACACTTCCTACCATGTCAATGTTTTCATTCGTGACTTCATCATGGCATGGCTCGCTCGGTATACCTGCAATAGAAGATAAACTCACATTAGATTCTGGAAATTGAATTTCAAAGGCATTACTTTCTTCTAAGCAAGTGGCAATCGAGTAAGATTTTCAATGAATTTCTGAATCTGCCGACTCTGAGCAAGGAAGTTCTCGTGGAATTGATGGGATGTAGCCTCCTGTGTCTGAATGAGCAAATAAACTTCCTCTTTCAAAGATTGCAAAGGCACGTCTACCTTTGCTCCCCTTGATCAAGGCATGAAGGCTTCGTTGAATCACACTCTGAAGTCTCTTTCATGATTTCTTCATTCTCTTGTAAAGACTCCATGTAATTCCACGCCTCTGTCGGTGTCATGACTCCCAAGAATTCCTGCAGCTGTGGTCGTAGTCCACCTATGAAGGACTCCATAAGCTCTTTCTTTGTGTACCCATGCTGCTGATAGCTCGATATTATGTCTGTGAACCTCCTCCAGGCCTGAAAGAAAGTTTCACAATCAGTCTGATTAAAACCAATAATCTTGAGCTTCTCCTTTATATGTTTGTGTGCAATGTTGTACTCTGCATCATACAAATTGTTTGAGCGATAAAAATTCATGTGTTCCATATACTCCATATACTCCATTTTTTTTGAAATTTTTTTATAAAGAGAAAACAAAAGAAAAAACTAATAAAAATCCTAAACTATAAGATGGAAGGATCTCACCGAATGTTCCTCCAAACAAACTGAAATTGTAGCTTCGAAAGTACTGTTATCCCCGGCAACGGCGCCAAAAACTTGCCTCGTCTCAAAAGATGCGAGCGTTACTCCCAAGCGCAAGAGATCGAACAAGTAATATCCTGGTGAGTCCAGGTATCGAATCCACGGGACAACTGACCTGCAAAACCACGAACTTCAGTTTGTAAATAGTACTAAAACGATATTAACCAATGACATAAAGATATAAAGATATAGGATCAAGAGTTTAGAATAACAAAAGAAAATCCTACAATAATTACGGTGAATTTGAAATGGGGTACTAATATGGAGAGTATGTGTCGGTATTGATTTCGTTAGGGTGTGTGCAATCAATGATAATTAATATCTTTTCTATAACTCAACGTTTCGTCCGGTCAGGGCACAAGAACGTCGGAAAATATGGCGATCAAGCGTATAAAAATGTGCCAAAGAATCAATCACGTATAACGTTAATTTCTTAAGGAAAATAAACATGCATCACGAATAAGTCCGCAAAGATCAGATTCGATTCAAGCATGCACATGTCTCCGTATAACATACCCAAACAAGATATCTATTATACATTTGACAGAGATTTTTGAATCCTAGGGCTGACTAGGACAAGCTGACTAGGACAAGTGAGGGGGATAAAAAGTGGCTGAGATTTAATCTTGGATGATGAACGGTTGGGATTAAAAATTAAGATGAATGGTTTGTATTTTTGAGTTTGTGTGGGGCCCATTTCTTTTCGTAACTTGCCATTTGACTTGGGAAAGCAAGTCTGCTTTTGGGGGAGAGCAAGAGGCTTTTTTGGGGATAGCAACAACCATTTGATTCTAAGATCTTTTCCAAGACAGCAACATACATTTAATTGCAGGAGAGAGAGGAAGAGAGATAAAAGGGGAAGATTCGTGCCTAAACTATGCATCTCAACAGGGCCGCACCACGCAGGGCCGCACCACCACGACGCGTTGAGCACGGCCGCGGCAGCCGGCAGCCCGAGCCCCAGCCTCAGTATAAACAGCCAGCTGAAGAAGGTGTGCAGCACGACCCCGGCCGTCGTTATCCACGTCATGACCATCATCTTGCTCTGCGCCTGGAGGAACTTCGCCGCGTACGCGTACAGCTGCGGGATCATCCATATCGAGAACCTCCCCGCGGCCTCCGATATGTTCTCCTGCTGGCCGATGGAGTGCAGGATCGGCCCAGCGAATACGTAGAGAGGTGTGAGCAGGATGGCGGTGGCGGCGAGGATGACCCAGGACCGCTGCATGTAGACGCCGAGCATGTCGTACTGCCCCGCGCCCCATGCCTGGCCGCATAGCGTCTCCAGTGCGCTTCCCATGCCCAGCTGTTGAGATGCATAGTTTAGGCACGATGTTTAGCGAGAGAGCAATAGTGCTAATTCGTTTGTTTCTTGAGCTGTTCTTAATTGGGATTGAAATTTGTAGATAACAGATGGGAACAAGCTTGAGCAATGTTAATTTGACTGTTAAAAAGGAGCAGAAACATTATTCATTCGATCCATTTAGCAATGCACAATGTTACATTTTTTGGAGCATGACGATGTGATTGTTTTAAGAGTTTGCTTTGTGTGTGTATTGGAGAAGGGAGTTGCTACGCGCACTGGCTGTTTTACTCGCGCACACAACCATTATTTACAAGTTTGCTATTTACTCCCGCTCGCACACATGCCACTTATTTACAAGTTTGCCACTCAAATCTACCGACTATGCACAACCATTCACAAATCGTATTTGTTGAACAATGACATGAATGATTTTACATGTATTTGTTGTGAAATTTACTCAATTTATTTCATGTTATTATGTGTGCATGCATGGCTCTTTAAACTATTATTGGATGGTACATGATCTTAGCATTTTTTATGACCATCCGCTATAAGTCGTTTGTCGTCATTGTATCAATCTGCAACTGTATAAATCTGCGTATTTTGCAATCGGGGTGTGGCTCGATCATTGTATGACCAGCAGCTATGAGTATTTTTTCAGTCGGGTCATGGCTCATCCATTGTTTGGTGGAACTCAAATTTTGAGGGAACTAAAATGTTTGGTGGAACTCCAATTTTTGGTGAACTAAATTCTCTGGTAGAACCAAATTTTGGGGTAACAAAAACTGTTGGTAGAATTAAATAACAACTATTGCACTTTAATAATTTTTTTTCGTTTAAATTTACGGGATTCAAGCTTTAGATGGGAAAAAAAATTTTGACTATCAATTTTTGTGTGAAACTAAATTCTCTGAAAAACTAAATTTTGGGGTGAACTAAAATTTTTTGAACTCGAAAATTTCGCTGGGAGAACCCTACAATTTTGGAGATGAACTAAATTTGGATGGTACTAAATTTGTTGAGGAACTAAGATTTTTGTTATTAACTTAATTCCTTGGGATGAGCAAAATTCTTGGGGAACTAAGCTTTTGACATGGGAATATCTTAAATGAATCGTGCCCTACGGGCACGGGTTATGACTAGTATATATATATATAGAAATTGACAAAATACGCAATTATACAATGAAAATAGGGCGAAAAGATAGCAAAATCAATGATTACGACACCCTAACTACATCAACACCAATACATATGAAGATTAACCACGCATGGAGAGATTATAATCAGTATTCATAGACAAATACATCATAAAAACATCAAAATACGTGATAAATACTTTAATTCTAAGCCAAATACGTGAAATACAAGGCTAAAGTTAGGAAAAATATCACCAATCCTATCCAAATAGCCCCAAATCTCCTTCAGATGATAGAACTAGCCTCTGTCCCCAGGGCTTCCAAATTTGGTGGTGAAATACGGCTCCTAGAGCCCAAAATACGCTAGAATACGCAACCCTAGGCCAAAATACGCTTATATAATAAGCATTGCGGGTTTACTATGCTTAACGGGTTGAAAACTGCATCCAATATCATCAAAACCCAAACCCGCAAGTCGCAACAAACCACATCCACCGATCCAAGCGGGATTCAACGTACGCCCGCCACGTGGCAAGCTTAACAGGTTTCGCCCGCTTCCTCGCACAACTCCGAATCTCCGTCGGGATCAATCATATCCGTCCGATCCTGGAATGGACAGGTTAGATTACGCCACGTCGCCAGAGAAATGCCGCTTCGCTTCAAATTTGCGGGGTGCTTCGTCCGCCGTTGGATCGAGATCGGAGGCTCTGGAAGCGGCCACGTCGCCATCTCGAGTGAGCTACTCTTCGTCGATGCAGGATGGTTTTTGGGCCGTTGGAGTGTAAATCGACGGATAATGTTCGGCCGCGTCGCTCGCAAAGTTGATGCGCCCGCTACCGTCTGATTGAGCGGGAAAGCTGGATATTGCGCCACGTGTCAGCAGTTGAGCGGGCTGCGTATGGAAATACGTATAGCCGCTATATTTGATCCATATTTGGGCGTATTTGCGTATTTTAATTTGTATTTCTGCATTTTAACTAGTGTTCTGCATTCAACAAATCATAGAAATTAGCACAAATCTCAGAAAAATACAAATAAATAGTCGTTGGAATCGTGAGATCGAGACCAAGCTATGAAAAATATAAAAAGTGCAGAAATACTCAGTTAATTGCTGTTTTGTGCTCAAATAATGTGATTTCTCTAATAGTTGATGGTATACAAAATACGAACGTATTAGAGACCAACTAAGCATCATATAAGCACAAAATAGGGCTAAACTAAATAGGGTGTTAAATATGCAATATTCAACTCGAATCAACTACGTTTCATGTATTGAGAAGTTGGTTTCCATAAAGTGTCTATGACATAGCTTGAGTTGACTCAACAACTATATCAAAGAACCTATAGTTGCCAACCTTTAAAACAAGGAGGGCTACGACTAACCTTGAAAAAGATTATTGACGTATTTGACTAGATATAGTCCAGTGTGTCATATAATCATGATTCACGGATTGCGGTCCAGCGGAACACAGCCAGTGAATTGACTAAGCCAGGATCACGTATCCCTTAGACTAGCTAGGGTGATCCAACAAACTTAGCCAAGCACATTGACTGGATCATGGTCCATTGAATGAAGCTTGTCATTTTTTATATGCATGACATAGACTAAAAGGCTGTTATTAACAACTAATTAATCCTATCAACTAGTTGAATCCTTAAATTCAAAATTTTAGGATTTGTTAATAACTTTTATTAAATCCTTATCAACTATAAGGTTCACGTGCTATCCTAATCGTTATTAGGATTTTAATAAATTCATTTACAACGCTTTAAGCGTAGTCTTTTAATGAGAATTGTTATTATAACGATTAAAATAATAATCGTCGTTAAAGGGACTACCCAATCAGGAATTAGGTCTCAAAAGGTTGTTAATGATTTATTAAAACATAGCATGTCATTAAAATTCATTTCATAAATTTTAAAGCGTTCTTAATGGCTAACCTAAAGGGGTTGTCTTGTGTTATCAAATAAGGGACAAGCATAACATAGCTATTAATCATAAACAACACTAATTTTAATGCATAAAATAAGTGTCCAACTATTTAACAATTTAAATAGAAAAAGATTTATCTAATAAATCATTAGATTGCATTCTCAAATTTAACATTTAAATTTAAAATTATGATTTCTAAAACATTTTATTTTTATCTCATAAAAATAACAGTTTCAAAAACTTGTTTTAAAAAGAATCATAAAATTTGCATGCTACCTTTAAAATTTTTATCGCATAAAATTTTAAATCATTTAAAATCATTTTTAAAAATATCTCATAAATTTAAAACATTTTTAAAAAAGGGCATTTAAAAAGCATTTCAAATAATTTAATCGCAGTCCTAGATCATGCAAACGAAGCTTCGATACCAGTGTTGGGTTTTATAGACCCGCAAGGCACAAATCTATGCCCGTCCTAAGTCGGACGGACTATAGATAGAAAAGAATGCAGCGGAAAAATTTGATTCGTTAAACTATTTAACGAAGCCCTAAGGTTCAAGATCCTTAGCCAGGATCTTTACCAAATTGGCGTGGATCTGACCACCCCAAGAAGGATCTAAACTACTGCGATTAAATTAAAGAGAAGCTAATTAAATTCACATACCCGGAACCTTGCCTTGGTATATGCAATGTGTACCACACCGTCTTCTGAGCTGCTCTCCGTCCCACACCGAAATGCTCCACGAACCGCTCCTCGTCTCGAGGTGATCAATCCTCTTGTTGCCGAGCCAACCACGCACCGA